>PVJD01008582.1:0-71214 GCA_004026545.1 Mormoops blainvillei
GCATATCTCTCTCTCTCTCTCTCTCCCTTCCCTCCCATTTTCCCAGACCCCCACCCCTTCCCCCTCACCCACTCTTTCCTGCCCCTTTTCTGGGGGAGCTGCCTGAACACTGCCACCCTTCTCTGCTCTCCGCCCCCCCCATTCATTTGGCCTCCCCAGGCCCCGTCGGGGAACTTTGCACCTCTGGACTCCATTGCTTTGGTCATTTTCACAAAGCCAGGCCGGTGGGGCAGGTCCAGCTGGCCTCCGGGGACACACGGATGCCCAGGACCCCGGGCTAATCGGTAACTACAAAGAAAGCAGGTGGGGGGTTGGGGGGGGCGCGGGGAGCTGAACCAGGCTGAGGGGGGAGCACAAGCCTCGGGTGGCTCAAATGCTACCGTTCATCCTCCCCCTGCCCACCCTCTCTGTTTGGGTCAGCATCCTCCCTCCGTTTCTCTGCCCTTCCCCTCCCTGTCTCCACCTTTGGCTCAAGTTAAAACTGGCCGATCCTGTCAGCAATGTGTTGAGGTCTGAGGCCAACGATGATGAGCCCGGTCTGTCCATCTGGCAGAGCCCAGATCCTGGGGTGGACAGGGGAGGCGTGGGCGGCCTGCAAACCCAGCGGGGAGGCAGGTGGGGTGAGAAGGCCTGCCTGCCTCCCCCCAACCTGATCCTCTCTCTGATGGCATGCTGGGAGCAGGTGCCCAGGGACTGTGGCCCCAGCCCCAGGCTCTGATCATGAGCCCAGTCTGAATTGGGGTTGTTTGACAGCTCTCCCATCGGGTGTTGGGGACTGGGGGTGGAGATGGTGAAGGCTTTGTGCTGGACACCCATGGCAAGACCTTAGGGGCGGACCAGGGCCCATGACCTATTTCAAACCCATTTATCCCCATCCTCCCTCAGGGTTGCAGGCACGGTAATCATTAATACATGTTTGTTGAATGAATGAATGAGTGAGTCTGGTAGGATGGAGCCCAGGCCTGTCACTTGAGCTAGGCCTTCAGCTGGTACCCTATGGAGGAAAGAAACACCTCCCACCCTTAACCTTTTTTAAAATTCTACCATCAAAAAAAAAAAAAAAAGAAAAAAAAAAAAAGCCTGGAAAATCTAACTCCTCCATGCGGCCTAGGAGGGCTGAAGGTTCACTCTAGCCAATGAATCCAGATCAGGGGTGCACAGCTTATAGAGGGCTCTGTCTATACTCCCCAACCTAACCCCCTAGTATGTCTGAAGGGCCCATTTCTAGAAGAATTCTGATGGGAATCAGAGGTGTCCACGTGGCCCTTCAAATGTTGAATTGGAAGACTCACTGGTGAGCTCTGGGTCAGGGAAACAAATGCGTTGCAGAGGCACCCCCTTTCTCATTTTTAAATCTCCCCTGGAAATCCCCCCAAGTAGAAAGAGATGGAGGGTGCTTGACTGAGTGTTCACCTGGACTAGAGCCTCAGTTTCCCCACTAACAGTAAAGCAGGGCCCCATGCATGTGTGGTTATTTTTTTCTGGCTGGAGAGTGTTGGGATTGGGGGGTGTCTCAGGGCTCTCCCATTTCCTATCTTTCCTTGGAGGCTTAAAATTAGGAAGCAGGGCGTCCATGACACTTGGTCCTCACCCGTCTCTTTGCAGGGATCCTGGGCCAGTCTGAGCCCTGGATGCAGAGCCTGAGTGTAACAAGAGGGTGGGGTGTTTTCCCTCCTGTCTGCCCTCACTCAGTACTCTCAGGCCAAGAATAGATCCCCCTCCTGGTCCCACCTGTGTTGGGTCTTGAGGGACCTAACCTGTGGGAGGCAAGCTAGAGGTGGGGGTGTCCTGAGGGCCAGCAGCTGGGATGGAGGCCTATGTGACCTGTGGCCAGTGGCTGTCCCTCTCTGGGCCTCAAGTAAAGGGAGGTAAAATGATAAATGAGAAGTGGGGGGGGGGACTAGGGGGAGGTCCAGGTACCTCCCCAACAACACTTACCTGGTGTAATTTCTGGGGAGCCAACTAAACAGGGTGACTGTTGTTGGTGTTGGAGGAGAGTGGGAGGGGTTGGAGGGTCTGGGCCCCAGGGGTGGACAGAATCCCCTCCCAGAGCCTTCTGGGCCTTTGGATGCTGAGGGAGGCTGGGCACCAGGGCAGCTGACAGGGCCAGAGTGGGGCGAAGTAAAGATATCACTGTGGGAAATATGCCCCCCGCCCGTGTCGTCATATGCTCATGACCATCTCATCCTTAATTCTTTAATTTTCACACTCAGGAGACTGTTCGATCTCTCACTAAAGGGATCACCCCTGAGGGTGGCTTGGGAACATCACCACATGTCATACAAAAGGGAAACAGAGGCTCAGAGGGCCAACTACTTGGTCCCAAGGACCAACCAGAACTGCCCCCCTCCCCACTGTCACTCCCCTGTTTCCCTCCCAGGACAGGGGAAGCAGAGGTGTATGTGTATGATGAAAGAGTGGCAGGTTCCCCCAAGCTGACAATAAGGCCCCCCCAAAACGGTATACGGGAAGTGGCTGTGACATCTGACAGCCACAGCCAATGGTGGGGCAGGGCTTGTGCAGTGGGGGTCTTGCTGGGACCAAAAGAAAGGCAGAGGGTTCAGCAAGTCCTCAAGCTCTGGGGGTTGGACAGGGGTTGGGGGAGAGGGTGGGAAGTGAGGGGTTCTCAGAAAGAGGGCAGGCCCATGGGTGCTGGGCTTTTTTTTTTAAAGAGAGGTGGAGACAGACAGAGAGAGGGGGGAGAAAGAGAGGGAGAAACAGAGAGAGCCCTCCCCCCTCCACACAGAAGGAGAGGCAGAGAGGGTGGGAGCCAGGGAGAGAGATGCAGGGGAAGCAGGAGGCCACAGTGCTGCTTCCTACCCCCACCTCCCAGATCTATGCCTCATTCGGAGGAAGGGGACCCAGCCCGGCCAGGGGCTCAGGCCAGGAACTGACGGCTGGGATGGGGCTCGCGGTGTCCAGTGTCCAGTCATTACCCTCCTCCAGTCCCTTGCTTGGAGTCAGGATCCTCCAGGAACCCCACTCTGAGGGGGCTGGGTGCCTGGAGGGGCCCCGAGGTGCCTCTCCCCCCTCCCTGGTCAGGGCTGAATATTAATGCCCATCCTGGTGATAGGGTTCGCTGGCCGCTGCTGCCGCGTGACCCCCCATTTATGGTAATCACATATGCATTTGCATGTTAATGACAATATTTATCTTAAAGCGGAGGTTGCGAGGGGGGCCCCGTGCAGGTGGGGGGGGCTTGGGGGGGCTGTGGTTTCCATGGGAGCACCAGCTGCTCTGCTCAGAGGCAGGAGGGGAGGCTGGAGCATGCTGAGCTCTGAGGCGTGAGATTCCATGTGTGACGTGCCAGCCCCAGGGAGACAACGGGTTGGGCTGGGCTGGGCAGCCGGCATGCACTGCCCGGGGTGGGGGCCTGAGGGAGGAGTTGCTCTCCGTGAGACATCTGAGGGGACAGTGGCTGGGGGCAGGGGGCTGAGCAGGAACCACCAGGGCTGGCTATGTGGCTTTAAGCCAGGCGCCCCGCTCTGTGCCTCAGTTTCCCCAGCTTTCCATTTTTCGTTGATTTAACAGGATTTTACGAGGCTTCTGGGGCCCTACAAGTGACTGTAACATGCTTTCTGCCCTCCTTCAGGCAGAGGACATTGGTTGAGCACCTACTGTGTGCCTACATTTGAGCAGAGCTGGAATTTCATGCAAATGGGCATCTCTGAGAGTAAGCAATATGTGAATCCATCTACCCATATGACCAACATTTACTGAGCACTTGCTGTGTACCAGGCCCCAGTCTAGACCTGTTGAACTAAAAAGTTTGGTGCCCACTACCCAGACCCCTCAAAGCCCAGAACCAGTCTGGTTGGGGAACACAGTGAGAAACCAGGAGGTAACAAGGTGTTGATGTCAAGGCTGTGGTGGCAGAAACACATACTGGCAGAGGCAACCTAAAGGAGGATCTGTGTGCCCTTGCATGCATGGAGGCCAAGAGGGCTTCCTGGAGGAGGCGTCAGTGTGGGAGAGCATTAAGAGCTTAGCATTGAGATGAGTCTGGTTTCTCTGCATCTTACCAGCTATGGGGACTTGGGCAGGCATCTTTGTCTCTGCAAGCCCCAATGTTGTCCTCTATAGAGGAGCCTTCCATCTCGGGACCGGGGAAGAAGAGGATGGGAATGGCAGTTACAGAGTGCATGCTTGGTCGGTGGGAGTATATTATGTGACTAAGCTGAGACTTGAAGGGTGAGAGGATCTGTTGATGGGGAAAGGTATTCCTGGTGTGGAGAAAAGCATGCGTAAAGGCCCAGAGGAGTGCTAACTTTGGTAGCTTCAGGTTGAGGGAGGATGGAGCTTTTGCCCTGGTGGGAAAGGACAAAGGTCCTTAGGATCCCCAGAGTCCCCTTCTGATGTGGGGCTAAGCTTGCAGGTCTTTTCTGAAAAGTTCTAGCATTGGAGTTGGACCCAGAAGCTCTCTCTGAAATAGGCTCCTTTCTCTCTCTTTCACTCCTGATATTGGCAGATGAGAACCTGGCCATGAGGAACACTCAGTAGGACCGCACTCCATTCATTCATTCATTCATTCAGTCAGTCAACACTTCCTGAAAGCCTTATGGGGACTTGCCTTATACTGGGCAAGAGAGGTCCAAGGGTCCTCAATGGGTAGACAGAGGCAGACATTGGCACTTACAGCCATAGTGGTCAGTGTTGGGTCTGAGGGAGGGATGCAGGGTTGAGGGAACTAGACAGGGGATCAGGAACTCTACCTGGGGAATCCTGCTGCATTGAAGAGGGGCATTAGAACTGGGGCTTTGAAGGATGAATAGGAGCTAGCCAGGTGGAGAAAATATTTCATTTATTTATTAAGGGAAGCACTTAACTGTGTTCTGGGCCCTATGATGGTTGTGAAACACAGCAGTGAGTCAGCTAGATGGATGTCTCTGTCCTTACAGATATGGGCAGAGGGAACAGGGTTTGCAAAGTCCTGAAGGTATGAAGGGGCACAGCTGGAGATGAGAAGGAATTAGGTTAGACATGGGTGATGAGGCCAGAGTGTCAGACTGGACCTCGAAGGGCCCCTGATGCTGGACTGAGCTTGGACTCTTTCCTGAGGGCACTTGGGAGCCATGGAAGAATTTAGAGCAGAGGAGGATGTCAGATCTGCATGGAAAGGAAGCTTTATGTCTTGTTATCTGCCATTGCTGCCACGTGCCTCTTCCCTCCCAGCACTATGCAGAGTATACCCACTTCCTACACACCTGTAGGAATAGAGTGGAAGCTTCTCCTTGGAGTGAGACCCACAGTGTGGGAAGAATGGAATGAAAAGGAGCAGATATGTGTTCAGGTTGCAGTAGTTCTTAGAAAACCAGGTCCCCTTCACCACATGGATCAGGTGAGAAACTGGGGCTCAGAAAGTGCCAACACCCAGCACTAAGTCACACAGCAACATAGCTGGGCATCGCACTTCCCAGCCTGAGCTTTGACCCACTTTAAAGGATTAATAGAGCAGTTCTAGCCAGTATGGCTCAGCTGGTTGGGCGCTATCCTGCAAACCGAAAGGTCACTGGTTCGATCTCTGGTTAGGGCATTTGCCTGGGTTGTGTGTTCAGTCCCCAGTCCCTGATTGGGGCAAATATGAGAGACACCCCATTAATGTTTCTCTCTCACTTCAATGCTTCTCTCCCTCTCTTTCTCCCTCTTCCCCACTCCCCCACTCTAAAAAATAAAAAAGATAGAGGAGGCAGAGAAATGGATGTGATTGTGAGGCACAGACTCAGGGTGAAAGCCATTCAGGGAGGCTGGCTGTCCTTGGACTGAAGGTGCAGAGGGAGGGGCTGTTGGATCTGGGAGACACTGACCTAGCAATAGTCTTGTTGGCCTGGAGTCATGGCGATCACCACATGGCGATCATACATGGAGATGTAAGGTCTGTGAGGGCAGGGGCTGGGCTTTGTTTGCTGTTTTAAAGTGGGGCATGTGGGTGAGTAGGGCATAAAGATGAATGAGGGAATCAGAAGAATGGGAGTATGGGGAGACATGGGATATAGAGGGGTGGACTGGCGAACAGATGGATGGATAAGTGAATAGATGAATGTGGGCATGAGTGGATGGATGAATGACAATGGCTCAGTGGACGTATGAGTAGATTGGTGGATCAAAGAGAGAGGAGAGGGATAGAATGCGGAATGGACCAATGGATGGATGGGTGGGTGAATGGGTGGATACATACATGGATGGATGGAGAAATAGATGGACTGATAGAGGAATGGGCAGATGGATGGAAAGACAGATTAATGATGGATAGATGAATGGAGGATGGTTGGAAAGATGGGTGGAGGATGGATGGATGGATGAATGGACAGGTAAGTGGTGGCTGAATGAATGGATGTGTGGGTAAATTGAAGGATGGAAGATGGACACCTCCCCAGCATTTACCACTTTTCTCCTCACCTGGTGAATGGGAGCAACCATCAGATTTATAGGCCAGCAGGCTTGGTTTCCATTCCTATCTCTGCTTTTTATTTCTGTGTGATCTTGGATAAGCCATCTCACCTTTTCTTAGCTTCTTTATTTGTAGAAGACAAAGAATAGTGATAGCTGTCTTACAGAGTAGCTATAAAAATTAGAATTTACTTATATAATGTGATTAATGTAATTACTCTGAATAATGACTTGCATATGGTTGGTGTCAATAGATAGTCAGGCTGTCAGATAGTCAACAACTGTTTATCAAGCCTCTATGATGTGTCAGACACTGAGCTAGGCTCTGGGGACACTGAGAAATCCAGCAGGGAGGAGGGACTGACAATAAACTTGTAAACACAGAAACAAGATTTAGATAGGAATGAGTTGCTATGAAGAAAATAAAAGCAGATGTGTGTTAGGGGGTGACAACTTACTTTGGGTGGACAAAGATGGCCTGTCTGAAGAGGTGACGTTTGGGATGGGACCTGAATGACAGATGAGAAAGCTGTTATTCCAAAGCCAAGGGAAAGGCATTCCAGGAGGAGGGCATGGCATATGCAAAGGTCCTGAGGTTGGAAAGAGTTTGACATGTTGGAAGAATAGTGAGGAGGCCTGTGGTGCTGGGACAGAGTGAGAAAGGGAGAGAGAGGGAGGAGGAGGAGGCAGGGAGGTGATGGGGACAGGTTGTGCAGAGCTGTGTGGGCCTCAAGAGGACTTGAGCTTTTATCCCAAAGGAGATGGGAGCCCTGGAGGGCTGTGGACAGGGGAAAGACAGGGTCCCTTAAAGAGCTCATTCTTCAGAATCTGGAGAATGCGGACTCTGGGTCTTCCATTTACTAGATGAAAAAATTAGAGTCCTAGACATGGCTGGATATTTGGGATGGGTTAGAATTCCAAAGTCAGGCACCTAAAGGCATGAAGGGGGCTACATGTGTGTGTGGGAAATTATAAAAGGATTGAATTTAAGGGCAGTGGAGGGAAATGTTGAGAGAAGAGGTCAGAAGACAGCAGTGATTAGGTTGGGAAGGGCTGTAAAGGCTGACCATCTTGGCTTTGACATGGGGGCACTGGGGAGCTGTGGCAGAGTTTAGAGCTAGGGAGAGATGTAGTTCACAGCTGAGTACAGGGATATTCCTTTGGTAGTTTGTGTGGAGGAAGGATGGGGGCAGGATGGGAGGCCAAAGTTCAGAGGCAGCCAAGCTGTGATTCAGGTGGAAGGGGGTGAGGCCTGAGCTGGGCCTTGGCTGTTGGCGTGGTGAGGAGGGAATTGCTGGAGACATATTTGAGATGGCAAATTATCAACTTGGCAGGGGAGGGTGGGTGATGAGACAGAGGGAGGGTTCTTGAGAAATGGGTGTCACCCAGGGCGACCCTACTCCCAGGGGTCACTAGATGATGTCTGGAGACATCTGTGATTGTCAGGGCTGGGGGTGCTCCTGGCCTTGAGTGGGTGGGGCCAGGGAGGCTGCTCAACATGCCGCAGTGCTCAGGACAGCCCCACAGAGAGTGACCAGTCCCAGTGTCAGCAGTGCCGAGGAGGAAACCCTGCTCTAGGGTGAATACATAAGTGGTTAGATGGGTGGATAGGTGTATGTATGTATATATGAATGGGTGGATGGATGCATGCATGGATGGATAGGTGGATGGACAGGTGAGTGAGTGGGTGGGTGGATGGATGGATAAATGAATGGATGGATAACTAGGTGGATGGACAGGTGGATGGGTGGCTGATGGGTGGGTGCAAGGATGGGTGAATTACTGGTGCAGCAATGGTGACTGAAACCCCGGGAGGAGTCAAGATGGCTCTGGGCAGGAGATCGGGGAAGGGGGGTCCAGAAGAGCCCTGAGAAACCCCAACATGGAAGGCTGGGGCAGAGGAGAAGTCACGAAGAAGGTTGAGGAATGGCAGCCATGGACGTAGGCAGTCAACCCGGAAATAGTGCACCCAGTGGAGGGGTCCAGGAGTGTGAGCCCTGAGCCCAAGGCCTTGCCCTCTCGGGCAGGAACTGAGGAGTTCGTACGTGTGGGGAGGGGCAGTGAATATGGGAGACGGCCTACCAGCCCCATTGTTCTCAGCGAAGTGGGTGACAGCCTCAGATTGAGAGGAGGGAAGAGGATGTGGGGAGGATGGCTAGGGACAGGGGAATGGTGGAGAGGTGTTTCCACAGCAGGAGGGAGTGTCTTCTATAATCCTTAATAGATAGTATTATGAATCCTATTTTATGGATAAGAAAGTGGGGGCTCAGAGAGGTAAGTGGTAGGCCCAAGATCTCACAGCAGAAAGGCACTGGGCCTAGATTAGCCACTAGATTAGAGAGCTGAAGTTAAAAATCAAGAATGTGGGGTACCAGTGTGCCGGGGGGTTGGGATCAAAGGGATTTGGAATGGGAGGTCCACACGATTTGTTATGTTTGGGGTCCTGGCTGGGGAGAGAACAAGATGTTGGAAATCAAAGAGAAAGGCAACAAGGTTGTCTTTCCTGCACCTGTTTCCCCAGCGCAGCTGGCACGTAACAGGCGCTCAAAAAATTGTGACTGGTTGGGGGAAGGTGAGAGAGAAAAATGAATCAAATGTGGTCACTGCCTTCAAGGAAGTGTTCTTGATATTAGCAAATCAGTTTGGAAACAACATAAATTTATTCACTCAACAAGCATGTATTGAGCACCTGCTGCATTCCTGGCACTGTTTAGGTTCTGGGGACCCAGCACTGAACAAAACTCCAGTCCTCATGGAAGTTGCATTGCAGTGGGGGAGACAGAAATAAATAGAATATATGGCATGTGAGATGGTGTTAAGTGCACTGGAAGAAAAAGAACCGGGTGAGAGATGGTTGAGGGCTATAATTTTAAACAGGATGCTTAAAGCTAAGTGTTCACTAAGGGGGTGACATTTGAGCCAGTACCTGAAGGAAGTGAGAGTGGACCATGCAAAGACCTGGGGGAAGCACACTTCAGAACAGCATGTGCAAAGGTCGTGGGGCAGGACTGTGCCTGGCGTGGTGGAGAAGAGGCGAGGGGGCCCATGTGGCTGGAGCAGAGTGAGTCAGCGGGAGAGGAGGTGAGGGTGCGAAGTGGATGGAGGCACATTGTGCAAGGCTGTGTGTGCTTCAGGGGGAACTTGGGCTTTTACCCCAAGGGATGTGGGAGCCCTGGAGGGCTGTGAGCAGAAGAGGGACAGAACCCGACTCAGGTGCTCACAGTCACCGTCTGATGGCTTCTGTGGGTAGGACAGGCTAGGGGGCCAGGATAGAAGCTGGGGGACCAGGGTAGAAGCAACTGCCCCAGCCCAGGTGGAAGATGATGGGGCTGGACCAGGATGGAGGCCATGATCAGTGGCCAAATTCCTGCTGAGCCCACTCTGTGTGCTGGGTCCAATGCTGGGCACTGGGGACATGTCGTTGGCTGGGACACAGCCTGGCCCCACCCTCAAGGTGCCCACAGTCTGCGGGGGCAAATGACACAGGACTAGACAGTTAGAGCATGAGTGAGCAGAGCTGTGATGGGGAACACATGGGCACGGAAAAAGCCCATGAGGTGCCTCACCCAATATCAGTTGGGGGTGGGGAGGCTTCCCAGAGGAGGGGGCGACTCAGTTGGGACCTAAGGTTGAGAGGAAATGAGCCAAAGATGAGGATCAGAGAGTGTGGACCAAGGAAATGTGGTGCTCAAAGATAGTCAGCGCGGCTGAGCATGGATGTGGCTGGGGTCAGGGTGCAACCAAGGACATGGCCAGCCAGAGTCAGTCCCCAGACCTACCAAGCTACGCAGGAAGTGACAAAAATCCCAGCTCTATGCATGAGAATAAGGATTATAAATAGTAAAGGAAAAGCCATGTTTTATTTTTATTTTAAAACATTTTTTAGGCCATTTGATCAGTGTAACAAACTTCAGCAGCTTGAGTAGTCCCCATCATGCTGGGATTTTCTGAAACTCAGAAACCTCTGGCCCCTGTTGCTCTGTGACATTAGATGACTCAATGGTTGGTGCCTCAGTTTCCCCATTTGTAAAATGGGGATAATAATAGAAACAGTAGTACTGTTCTCTTGGGCTAGTCTGAGGATTCAAAGGGTGATATGGGTTGCCTGCCCCCCTAAGATGCCTGGGGCTCAGTGGATACCAACTATTATTGTTATTACAATTTCAATGTGTGAAACCCCAAAAGACCAGACCTCAGAGCAGAAAGCAGAGGATCTTGGCATGAGGGCGGACCCTAAGGATTCCCTGGCAAAGAAGTTCCCTCTCTGTGGAAACACTGCTTGCTTACCTTTAGGCATGAGGAGCCCTCTCCTTATTAAGGGACCCATAATGAGGCAGATCTAGTTATGAGGAGACTTTCCTACATGGAAGAAATATCTTGCTCCCCAAGGATCCCCCCATTGGTGCTGCTCTGCCCTTGAGTCTTGAGAGATCTGTGGGCACTGACTCCTCCAAGATCAGTCCTGGTCCTAGCTTTGACAATGGAGGTGTGTGTAAAGGGAACCATAGGATTTTCAAGTGCTAAGCATTCTGTCTGCGAGTTCTTGCAGGTGGGATTGCCCTCTCTACTGCCTCCCTCCTCAGTTAACCCCTCATGGTTCTGTCAGTTTGAGGAGGAGCTGCTGGATGCCCAGCCCAAGCACCCATGTCATCAATGGGGCTGGTGTGTGGGGTGGGGGTGGCCAGGGCTGGAATCAGGGTGAGAGGCTCACCTGGTGTGGGTAGTGGGAGGGCCGAGGCTTCCTTTAGAGGGTCCAGTTCTGGAGGTTGGAAGTCTGAGATCAAGGTTTGGGTTGAGTTGGTTCCTTTCAAGACTGTGGGGAAGAATCTGATCCAGGCCCCTCTCCCAGCTTCTGGGGCTGCTGGCAACCCTCGCTGCTCCTTGGCTTGAGGGTACATCACCCGAATTGCTGCCTTTGTGTTCACATGGCCTTCTCCCTGTGTGCATGCCTCTGTGTCCAGATTTCCTCGCTTTTATGAGGGCGCCAGTTCTATTGCATTAGGGCTGACCCTGATCTAGTATGACCTCATCTTAACTAATTACATCTGCACCAACTCTATTTCCGAATAAGGTCACATTCTGAGGTCCTGGGAGTTAGGGCAGCAACGTATTAATTGGGGGGAGGGAGAAACAATCCAGCCCTTTAAGGAACTGAAAACCAAGGCTCTATGTATCCAGAAACGGGTAAATGTCACACATTTTCTCCAACTAGAAAAGAAAAACTAGGAGTCCCAGGAGAGATTGGGCGAAGAACTGGCAGGCACTTCAGCACCAGGGACAGCGGCTCTCGGTTTGGTTGTTCCCACCTCGCTCAGCAAAGCCTCCGGATGCAGAGGGTGGTGGTATTCAAGGTTGCTCTGGGGCCCCTCTCTACTCTCCTAGGGTCAGCAAACTCCGTGTTCTGCAGGTAGGGCTCCACAGGCAAGACAGGACCCAAAGAAGAAGGGTTTTCCCCCTATTTTACGTCTCCCTGCAGCCTGATTTCTTGCCAGCCGTACCTAATGTCTCTGAGGTCTTAGGACTAGTTATCTTAGCACATCTAATCTTCCTGAAACCTTTGGGGGATTAAATTCAGAAAATAGAAACACACAGAAAAAAAAATAGAATGACAGGTCAGAGATTGGGAGGAGATGTTTGCATCATACATAACCAAAAACGGATACACACACAATGTATAAAGAACTTCTACAAAGTAACGAGGTGCCCGCCTCCATTAATAACTCTAGGAATGTATGTTAAGGCCTCAGTGAAATACAATGGCACACTCACCACAATGACTAACATTTAAAAGTCTGGAAAAACCAAGTTGATGAGAAAAAAACACAAATAGGATTCTCGGGCTCCATTGGAGGGAATATACATGGTTGCAACCCACTTTGGAAAACTGAAAGAATCCATCAAAGCTAAACATGTACCAACCTTCCAACCAGGAACCTCATTCTCGCTATGCCTTTGTGCATCAAAATACATATGCAAGAACTTTCCACAGCATCTTTATTCATGATAACCCTAAACAGTAAGCGGCCTAAATGCCACCCACAGGACAATGGACATCCATTTGTAGCGTATTCATAGTATAAAACAGTAGACAGAAAAAAAAGCAATTAATCCCTGAGGCATACAACCCCCCACTGTTGAGTGTAAGAAACAAGACCCAAAAGCAGACATATACCCTCGACCACACTGATTAGCGACGCACGCAGCGTGGGAAGCCCTAATGAAGGCAACGACCTGGGTATCGCGAGGGCCGGGGTAGTGCACTTCTCAGGGTTGGAAGATTGTCGTCGGGTGGGAGGACCAATGTGGCGCCTGGTGGCTGCCATGTTTTATTTCTGGATCTGTGAAATGGCCACATGACTTTGTAATTATTCGTTACATTGTACACTTACATGTTTTGCTCTTTTCGGGGGAAGGCAATTCACAGTATGTCCTATGTTTTTTTTTTTTATTGTGGTAAAAGTTACCGGTTTGCAATGTACAACTCAGCGGCATTACGCACGTTCATGGTGTTGTGACGCCACCATCACCGTTTGTCTCCAGGACTGTCGCATTTTTCCGAACTGAAACTCTGTCCCCATGAAACACTAACTCCCATCTCCCCCCCTCAGCCCCTGGTAGCCACCATCTACTTTCCCTTTTTTGGATTTAACTCCTCTAGGAACCTCATAAAGTGAAAGCATACATGTTTGTCCTTTTGTGCCTGGCTTATTTCACTGAGCATGACATACCTAGGTTCATCCATGTTGTAGCAGCTGTCAGAAATTCCTTCTTTCCTAAGGCTGAATCATATCTCATTGTACATATATCCCACGTTTTCATTTATCCATTCATCTGCTGATGGATATTTGAATTGTGTCTACCTTTTGGCTGTTGTGAATAATGCTGCTGTGAGCATGGGTGTTCAAATATCTCTTTCAGTCCTTGCTTTCAGTTCTTTTGGATATCTACTCAGAAGTGGAATTGCTAGATCATGTGGTAATTCTACGTTTAACTTTATTGAGGAACCGCCAAACTGTTCTCCACAGCAGCCGCACCACTTTGCATTTTACACATGTTTTTTAAAATGCTAGAAACTGTCTTTAGCTCTGCCTGGTGCTTCCCTCCCCAGGGTTCCAGGAGACCTCTCAGGTCTGTGGCAGGGACCCCGTCCCCATCACCCGGCCCCAGCAGAGCTCAGCTTTCATTAGCTCCTGCCTGGGGCAGAAACGGGCACCTCAGAGCAGCTCCCAAGGGCTCTGCACAGGAGGTGAGGAATGAAGGGAGGCAGAGAGACAGGGACCATGAGTGGGAGAAACTGGGCGTGGGGGAACATAGGGCCCAACAGCATCAGAGCATCCAATGATGGTCTCATTTCACAGGCAGTGAAAATAAGGTCCACTTATGTTAGAAAGGCAATGCCTAATTCTGGGCTCAGACCTCTGTGTCTATCCCAGGAGATCTGATACCTACCTGCAATCCCCCACCCCAACTCCTGCAAACATCTTTCAAAATAAAGACAACAAAATGTTTCTGTGACTCCCAGCAGATGTTGTGAAACCACACCCCGGCTTTGGACCCCCTTCGGGGCCGGCCCTGCCCTCTGTCTCTCCTGATTCGTCCCACTCTTTGCTGTACCGCACACCCTCTAGCTCTGCGACACTCCTTGGTTGGTCCATCTTATGGCACTCTCGGACCATTCTCTGTGGTGCGGGAAACTGAGGCAAAGACAGGGCAGCGCCCCATCCAAGACCACAAAGCGAGTCAGTGGCAGAGCCCGCTGCTCCCCACCCCAGTACTGGGACCTCTTCTGGCTCCTGGGATCTGCCGGTGCCCCCCGCCCCCTGGGGCAGCAGCTCTGCCCACTCCCTGACCCCACATCGCCCAGCCCACAGTTCTGAGAATCTCTCCACCTAGTGTCAGCCACAGGCGGAATTAACAGCTGGGTCTCCTCTCTCCCCTCCCCTGTTTCACTCTTTGGGAAGTGGTGGGGGTGGGGGTGGGTTGAACCATTGCCACTGCCCCCCCCAAAAAGGAGGTGACTTCAGGGGCCTCTTTTTTATTATCTTAATTGTAGTGAAATACATGTAACATAAAATATACCATTGTGATCATTTTCTTTCTCTTTTCCCATTTTTTTACTGTAGTAAAATACACATAATATTACATTTACCATCTTAACCATTTTTAAGTGTCCAGTTCAGTGGCATTAAGTCCACTCACATTGTGGTGCAGCCATCCCCTCCATCCACCTCCAGAACTTTCTCATCTTCCCAAACTGACATTCTCCCCATTAAGCACTGACTCCCCATCCGCCCCCCAGCCCCCTGGCATCCACCATCTACTTTCTGTCTCTGTGGATTTGTCTCCTCTAGGGACCTCCTAATGAGTGGAATCACACAATATTTTTCTTTTTGTGTCTGTCTTATTCCACTGAGCAAAATGTCCTCAAGGTCCCTCCATGTGGTAGCAGGTGTGAGGATTTCTGTTTTTATAAGACTGAATGATATTCCAGTGTAGGTGTGGACCACACGGCATTTGCCCATTCATTCGTCCATGGACACTTGGTTTGTTTCCGCCTCTTGGCTATTGTGAATTATGCTGCTATGGCCATGGCTGTATAGCATCCTTTTCTCTTAACAGACCCATTCTCTCCCTTCCAGGCTGTGCCTTTCTCACTTACTGTGCCAGGGACTCTGCCATCAAAGCTCAGACTGCTCTGCACGAACAGAAGACCTTGCCCGGGGTGAGTCCAGATGCTGTCTGGGGAAGGGGGGTGGGGGATGGCGGGGCTGCTCTCAGCCCTGGGATGGCTGAGCCCCTTCTTGAGATCAGCTGTGAAACCCATGTGTCTGTGGACTCAGAAAGAGGTATAAGGTGCAGAGGGACAGAAATGATCACCAGAGTGAGCATTTATTAAGTGCCTACTGCATATCAGGCCCTATGTGGCACACCAGAGTAGTTGTGCATCGTTATGCAGGTGGCACATTGCCCAGGTGCGAGTGTCATTGGCCTGAGACTTGAAGATAAGGAAGCATTAGCAGGCAGGGGGAGCAGCATGTGCAAAATTCCTGAGGCAGGACTGTTCCTGGTGTGTTAGAAGAACATTCGAGCCACTAGAGCTACAGTCACCGGGTGCAGGGGTTGCTTGGGCAGTAGTTCCAGCCCCAGGGGAGGCCAGCCCAGGCTTTGTTCCTGCCAGGTCTCTCTTATCAGTGCTGTCCTCTTCGGGTGGGCAGGAGGTCCCTGCCCCCCTGTGAAGGATGGGGGTCCTCTGAGCCAAATGAGCCTACTCTCCAGGCAGCACCTCCTGATGGCAAGTGAAGGAACCACATTAAGATTTGTGGCTCTGGGGGTGGGGCTTGCCTTTCCCTCTGGAATTCTCAGGGACCCTTCAGCATCAAAAGCATTCAGGGGCCGCTTGGAGCATCCGTAGCCCTCAATGCTGGGAACCGGGGCACAGCACAGCCAATTGTGGGAAGCCTGGGGTGTGCCTGCCAAGCGGGTTCTAGATAAACCAGGTGGTTAGGGAAGTACTCTCTGAGGAGGTGATGTGATGGAGATGTGGGAGGGAGCCATGCATTCTGCAGGAAGGACATTCCTGGCAGAGGACAGAGCCAGTGCAAAGGTTCTGCGGCTGGACCAAACTCAGTGCACTTGAGGAGCTGTGAGGAGGTCAGCAGAGTGATGCCATGGGAGTGAGGAGGATGGAAGGAGGATGGGGAAGAGGAAAGGGGCAGGGCCATGTAAGGAGTTCGGATTTTATTCCAAGGTGGCTAGGGCCATAGGAGGGTGGCAAGCAGAGGAATGACCTGGTTTGATTTTTATTTTCAAAATCCTCTTCCACCCTGGCTGCTGTGGCTCTGTTGGTTTGGTGTCCCACAGAACAAAATGTCACCGATTAGATTGCTAGTCAGGGCACATGTCTGGGTTGGGGGCTCGGTCCCTGGTCAGGGCATGTACGAGAGGCAACCAGTCAATGTTTCTCTCTCACATCGATGTTTCTCTCCCTCTCTTTCTCCCTCCCTTCCCCTCTCTCTAAAAATAAACAAGTAAAATCTTTAAATAAAAAACCCTCTTCCAACTACTGGAATCCTGGGACTGCTTAACAAAGCATCACAAACTGGGGGTGGGGGGACTCAAAGCAATAGAAACAGTGTCTCACAGCTCTGCAGGCCAGAGAGCTGAAGTCAATGGGACAGCAGGGCTGTATGCCCTCAGGAGAACCCTCTCTATGACTCTCTCCCGGTTTTTGGTGGCTGCCAGAAGTTCCATGGCTTGTAGACCCATTACTCCAGTAATTTCTGCCTCTCTTGTCACATGGCCTTCTCTGCTGTGTCTACATCTCTCCAACGTGCCTCTGCCTTTCTTTTATAAGGACACCTGTCATTCGATTTAGAGCTCACCCTAAATCCAGGGTGACCTCCTTTCCAGATCTGTCACTTAATTCCATCCATAAAGACCCCTTTCCCAAATAAGATCCTATTTCATTCACAGGTTCCAGAGGTTAGGACTTGGTCATATTTTAGGGGGGCTACCATTCAACCCACTGCAGAGGTTTAGTACAGAGTGAATGGCCAGAGGTAAGGGCGACTGGGGGCAGCATCACCAAGGACCAGCTGACCTGCATGGAGGACTTGGTAGAGGACAAACAGGATGGCTTCTTGGAGGAGGGAGCGTGTGAGCTGAGTCTTGAGAGGTGGGGAGGATTGTGGCAGATGGAGATAAAGATGGGGGTGGTGTGAGGGCGGAGTGTACCAAGACTCGGAGGCAGGAACGTGCCTGGTGTGTTGTTGAGAGCACCTGAGAGCCTCTGTAGTCTAATGGAGGAGTTTACATTAGGTTAGGAGGAGTTTTCGACATAGGGCGATTCTGCTTTCAGGGGACACTGGGTGATGTCTGAGGACAATTGTCATTGTCAAGACTGGAAGATGCTATGTGTAGAGACCAAAGATGCTGCTCAACACCCTACAGGGCACAAGATGGCCCCCCACAACAAAGAATTATCCACCCCAAATCAACAGAGCCCAGGCAGACAAACCCAGGTCAGGAGAATAGGGACCGGTGAGCGGCACTAAAAGAAATAGAGTGCAAGCCACACACAGCGTTTAACATTTCTAGTGGCAACGTTTAAAAAGGAAAACAAAACAGATAAAATGAATTTTAATACTACATTTCATTTTAACCCCATATCTCTAAAATCTTATTTCAATAAGCAGTCAATATAGTTTATTAATTATAACTAAACAAAATTTAAAACCCCAGTCCCCAGTCACACAAGCCACATTTCAAAGGCTCGATGGTCACATGCGGCTGGTGGTTACCATATTGGACAGTATAAAATGTTCTAAGCCCAGGATCAGCACACTTTTGTGCAGAGGATCAGAGAGTATGTATTTTTGGTTTTGCCGGGTATATGGCCACTATCACAGCCACATAAAAACCTCAGACAACATGTAAATGAATGGACGTGGATGCGTGTTACTAAAGCTTTATTTACAAAAACAGACAGGGGGTCAGAATAAGGCTATAATTTACCAAATCCCATTCTAGATCATGGCCGTCCAGTTGAGCTCTCTCCAGTGATGGACATCCAGTGATGGTCCGGTCTGTGCTGTCCAATATGGTGGCCGCTAGGTCCATGTGGCTACTGACCCTTTAAAATGTGGCAAGTATAACCCAGGAATTGATTTTTTTTATGTTATTTAATTTTAATAAATGTAAATTTAAGCTCAAATGGCTGCATGTGGCTAGTGGTTTCCATATTAGACAGCTAAAATCTAAAATGTTCTAGATCAGGATCAGCTACTGTGTTAGCACAGACCTAGAATGTTGAGACTGGGGCCGGCCACTGTATTGGAGAGTGCAGACCCAGAGTATTCTAGACCAGGGGTCAGGTACCATATTGGATAGCACAGACCTAGAATGTTCTAGACCCAGGAATATGATGCAATGTCATCATATGTCTAGATCACAGGGTCGAGGTCTCTCTTTGATACTAGCTCATGGCTGAGTGATAAGGAGTCTCAGGCAAGACCCTCTGGGCCTCAGCTTCCCCAGCCCCCACACAGGACCTGGGCTGTGAAGTATCACCATTGCCCAGCATTGCTGAGGCCTCTCATCCAAACGCCATGTCCACCAGGGGGCCGGGGCCGCTGCCAGCCCTGTAAGACAGAGGCAGAGGCTGTGGGTAAGAGAGAAGGGGTTCATGTGTGGCCACCCAGCAGCGTAAGCACCGCAGCTCTGTCTACCCCACTCCACAGACCTGGAACCCCTGGCTTGTCTGGTTCGGTTTCCTGCAAGCTGGTTCCAGCCGTCCTAGAGGTGAGCGCCGATGTCTGATAAATAAGGGGGAGGTAGCTCAGAGTTGGACACTGGGGATGCAGGGAGCCCTGGGGACCACACCCAGGCCTGGGCAGCACCCTCTGCGAGTACAACCTGATTAAAAAAAAAAAAAAAAAAAAAAAATATATATAT
Source organism: Mormoops blainvillei (assembly GCA_004026545.1). NCBI lineage: Eukaryota > Metazoa > Chordata > Mammalia > Chiroptera > Mormoopidae > Mormoops > Mormoops blainvillei. The sequence goes on from PVJD01008582.1 coordinate 18,841, forward strand.
ATATATATATATATTTCTTAAAGTTTGCAAAATACTACACACTTAAAGAAAGGTGCATGCAACACAAGTAGTCAGAAAGCAAGCACCCCCATTATTACTAGATAGTTGGTACCCCGGGAACCACCATCCCATGTCCCCAAGCCCCAGTTTCTTGCCTCCTGTTGGAGGAGCCACTATCCTGACTTTTATGGTACCTAACCCTGTTTTTCTTCACGGTCCCAGCACTTCCTAAAATACATTCCTAAAGTATTAGATGGCTTTTGCCTTTTTTTCTATATGGTACAAATGGAATTGTATTATATGTAGGCTTTTCTCTCCGCATTTTTCTCCACTTAGTATGACGTTAATGAGAGTCGTCAGCATTGTATGCATCCATAATTGGTGCTTTTTCATTGCCATGTAGTACTCCACAGCATGAATACACAATTTATTTGTTCATCCTCCTGTTGGTGGACATTTAGGTTGTTTCCAGTTTTTGCTGTTGCAAATGGAGATCCTTGTTGATGTTTTGGTTCGGGTGAGCATGTGCCCTGTTCCCTTTGGACACATACCCAGGAGCGCCGATCTCTAAGTCTGTGTGCTTTTAGCTTATGCTTAGCGAATGGGTTGCCTTTCCAGGTAAGCCACCCTCCCCCGAGGACACCCACAGACATGGGATCAGCCCTTCAGAACCAGAGCTGGAGGCTCATTTGTAGATTGCACAGCAGGGGAGGGTGGCTGCTGGAGCCGAGGGGCCCCTCGCCTGTCAGCTACAGCTGAGCACTGAGATCTGATCCCCAACTCGTCCCCCACCTGAGGCGTCTCCACCCAAGGATGGAGCCACATAAGATTTACCTCATGCTGGAAAAACCCACCCTGCCGGCTCTTGTGCCTGCAGATGTTTGCACGCACAACCAGGGAGCTAAGGGCCAGACCTGAGTCACTCTAGAGATCAGAAGACAGCCACCATTTCTCCTGTCCCTGGCATCTCCGCAAGAAACCCCATGTGATGTGTGTGTTGGGGAAGGCAGTGTGGAGTGGACACTTCTGTCTTTTTACCTCTTTATAAATCAGGAAGGGGGTGACCCTGGTCATTGGCTTGCCCTGTGCATTGACCCCCATGGCACAACCAACTCCCCCTCCCCTGTGCTGCTTTCTGGAGTGAGAATGGTGCCCCTTTCCAGTTTCCTCCTTGAGCGTGCTAGCAGGGTCCACGGGGGACACAGTTTAATCAAATCTCAGCCTTCTGGAATAGAATCCTAAATTGAATAACAGAATCCCAGAATAGATCCCAGAATGGACCCTGGACCCTGAATCCAGGCTGGGCAGGTGCCTCAGATCCCAGCGGAGGATCTCTGCTGGACTCTCAGGCCCCAGGCTGGGGTTCCTGGAGGCAGAACAGGTCCCACGGGGCAGAGGGCACCAGTGGGGTCAGCTGCTATCTCTCGGCCAGCAAGGGGTAGACTGGTTTAAAGCAACACCATCTCTTTCTTCGTGAAGGTCCTGGGAGGCGAGGGACACCCCAGATCTGGCAGCCACCCTGCTGCTCATCTGACCACTGCGGAAAGGGGTGTGTTTGTCTGTTCAGCTGTGGGTCTCTCCCTAGACCCTTCCTGAAAACCCCTTCTATACACACAGGGGTCTCTGAGGCGGCCCCCTTGAAGGGCCATCACCCACACCCCATGACTTCGCTCAGTGTCAAGCCAAACCTGCAAATGAGTGAGGGACCCCAAGGTGTCAAACATCTAACGATTCGACTTCCCCGGGCCTCAGTTTCCTTACCTGTGAAATGAGGTTACAGGAGCATTTTGAGGCTTCTGTGAGGTGATGCATGCCCGGTGCTAAGCACACGATGGAAACTTGGTAAACCTGCGCTGAATGAAAGAATGAACCATCCCAGGCAAGTCAAGCTTTAGGACTCACAGCCAGTCGTGTTGTCTTTCCGAGCCTGCTTGCTTCCCATGAAAGGGGGATAGTGTAGACATGGCCAGCACAAACTCTTGGGTCACCTCCCCTGCCGGGCACTGTGCCTGGCCCATGTCCAGCTTGCTCTGTGCCCATGGGGACAGGACCTGGGTTTGGCTTTCTGTGAAAACCATAGGTCTTGCCTCGTTTCATTTTGGCTGTTATTTGTGGACCCTGTGCTGGGCCTTTTCAGTTAAGGAGGCACAGAGCCCCTCAGCCCCTGCTCCAAGGAGCTCACCCAGGAGAGGGACAGTGTGTGCTTGTGCATGTGCGTGTGCGCTGGGGGATGTGCCATGATCAAAGCAAGGCCTGGGCAAAGCAACCAAAGCGGATGGATAGCGAGGGGAAGGCTTCAGGGGATGGTGGCATTTGAGGGGACCTATGCAAGGTGAGAATGGGATACAGAGGGGTCCACTCCAGCCCAGTTAGTGCAACAGCAGTGTTCCGGGGGCATGGGAGAAATATCTGCGGCTAAGCGGTGAAAGTGGCTCGAATGCCAGGATAAGGATTTGACAAGGGCAGTGGGGAGCCATGACAGCATCTGGACCAGGAGAAGGGCTTGACCTGGGCCTAAGTGGGAGAGGAGGAGGCTGGAATGGTGGCCTGGGCAGCCCAGACGGGGTGCCCACCTTGCTTCCTTCCTCTCCACACCTCCAGAAACAACCCATTTGGGACTTCCCTTGGGGTCCCCACATCTTCTAGTCACAACTTTGCAAATCCAGGAGACTCTTTGGAGCCCCAGCCTGACCACTAGAGACTCCTCCTGCAGGCCCTCCCCCCAGTGGCCTCAGTTTCCCAATCTGTAATATATGCAGGCCAGACTTAAAGAGGTCCTGTTTTCCCAGTGGTGTTTGGCTTGGTCGAAATCACCTGGCAAAAGCTGGCAGGCAGTGTAATAGCTGAATCCCAGCCGCTTCATGTGTGCCCACCCCAAGGACACAGACACTCCCAGAGCCCCAGCCCACGGGACCCTTGGTTGGAGGGGTGGCCGGGCCCTCAGAGGACCCTGAGGAAACTGGCAGGAGATTGGGCCTCTCAGTCTGATTCTTTCCCTTTCTGATTTGCTCATCCATAAAACGGGAATGTTTACATCTCATAAAGTTGTCTGGAAATTAAATGAGTCTGTGGATATACCAGTTGCTTCAACATGAGAAATTGTCTCCCCCTCAAACTCCTGTTCAACCTCCTATTCACTTCAAAACCCACCGCAGATTTCCCGTCCTCAGCTCAGCCGCAGGATCGCCTTGGCTCTCCGCTGTTCTTCACTCTGGGCTTTCCCAGCCCCCGATTCTGCCTGCTCCTCCAACCCTGACCCTCTGTGTCCAGGAGTGTCTGTACCAGCCTGTCTCCCCGTCTGCCAGACCAGTGGGGTCCTCCCTGGGACTGCAGACCTACTCAGCCTGGGGCACACTGGGAATGTCGAAGGAATGAAAAGAGGAAGGGAGAGGGCAGGGAAGAAGAGGTGCAGCACTGGGGAGTCAGAGAAGGTGGAGGGAGGGAGGGTACTGGGCAGAGACCTTGGTGGGACAGATGGAGATAAAGAGCTGGAAGGAGGTGGGCAGAGCCAGATGGGCAGGCAGGGGAGAGTGGAGAGGTGGAGAAGTGGTGTATGAGGAGACCTGGCATCCCCCTTCCCTAAACACCTTCTCTGGGCTCCAGCGGGTGGGTAGGGCCTGACCAGTAGCTGGGGAATTACCTGGGTGTGAGGCACAGGGAGTGAGGCACTGGGCCTCAGCTTGCATATGACATATGCATCCCTGTGCACCCAGGCCACTTTGCAGGCCACAGCACATGCATGCCAGCCTGCTGAGTCTCCAGGATGGTGGGTACGGTGGGGTGTGGGGCTGTGGGGTGTGGACAGCTGGGCCCCCGAGCCTTCAAGTCGGGGGCTGGAGAGGAGGGGGCTGCCCACCTGGCTTTGGAGACCAGACCAGGACCTCCTCTCCCTGCCAATCTGACCCAGGAGGGGGAAGGAGCCTTCCAGAAGGAAGTGAAAGGTCCCAGGCTCTGCAAATGGTGAGCAAGTAACCAGGCCATGAGAATGGGGTGAGGGTTAAGGGTGCTGTGATGAGGGCAGGTTCTCTCCCTGTGGCCCCCTCCCTAGTTCCCTCTCTTGGCTCATCCATCTCCAGAAGATTATATTTAAATATCTCTTTTGTGCAAGGCAGGAGCTGGTCTCGCCCCTAAGAGGCGGTTTCCATGGCAACAACAATTGCCAGCTTCCAAGTGGTGAATCAGTGTTGCCATGGCAACCCCATCCTCATCTGCCCAAGGTGCTAGGAGGGAGGAGGAGGTGAGGGCCAGTGGAGGTGAGGTGGGAGGGGTGGGGGAGCAGGAGGCTGATGCTCAGGTTCCTCCTACCCCCTCCCCACCTCCCTTCACCACCTCAGTCTGTAATCTGGTCCCATCTGGTTGAAATAATCTCCCCTCCTTCCTCCAGCTAAGAGGTGTGGTACCCAGGTGGAGAAGGCTCAGTGTGTGTGTGTGCATGTGTGTATGTGTGTGTGTGCATGTTTGTGTGTGTGTGTAGTGGGGGGAGGGAGACATAGTTTCCCCTTCTCTCTGAGGGTGAGGCTGGGTGGCAGGAAGGTTGGGCCATGGGAACTGGGGACACTGGATAAGGGAGGCTAAAGCCTCTCTGGTCCTGGAGCTCCCGAGGCTGAGTTCAGACTGAGGCAGCTGGGCCTGGAACATGCACTCAGAGAGGGGGAAGGGAAAGGGCTCCGATGGGGGAGGGGGAGCAGAGAGAAGGAAAGAACTCAGAATGGAGTGGGGCTCAGAGAGGGGAGGGAAGCCGGCGAGGGGAATCCGCTAGGGGAGGCTACTCAGGCAAAGGGGGTGCTGAGTGAGGGAGAGGGTTCAGAGCTAGGACGGGGCTGAGAGAAGGGGAAGGAGTTCTGGGGGGAGGAGACATGGGGCTCTCAAAGTTCAGGAGGGCTCTATACTCATGGGAGTGGGTGGAAAGATCTCTAGATCTGACCTCTAGGTAATCCTTAGTGCCTGGACTCGCCTACCATGACCTCGGTAGATATACTAAATAACTTCTCTCTGGGCCTTGATTTTGACATCTATAAAATGGGGTGAAAACGGTACCTTTCTCTCAAGCTTGCTGGGCAGCTGCATTGTGATTAGAACATTGACATTTACCAAGCACCTTCTCTGAATTGGCAGGGATTTACTCCAAGATTGTCTGACCTAGGGCCAGACAATCTCGCTGACCCCAGGCCTGTTGGGGAGGGACCAGGTGCCCTTCTTTGATGGTGGACGTTGGTCACTTTCTTCTGGTCAGCTCAGCTCAGCAGGCTCCTCGGATCCTCCCATGCACTCTGCCCTGTGTGGGGTGATGCTGTAGTCTCCAGTCTGGAGGAAGAAGAGTCCTACCCTGAGGCAGAAGGGGAAGGGAACCCAGAGGGGTGGAAGGATTGCTCATGTGGGGGATTCTTAATTGGGTTTTGAAGAATGAGTAGGAGTTCACCAGAGACACCAGGTTGGGAGGATGCTGTTCTAGGACCAGTGGAGAAGCAAATGTCACCCCCATCCCATCTCCCTCAAGTCTGTTGTCAAATATTCACAGTAGCTCATGGCTGGTAAGTTTGGGGTTAGGGGCTAGGGGAGGATTTCTTTCATTGAACATCATTTTCAGTGCTAGCGGTGGAGGATAGAAGTGTTCAGAACAATGAGTCCATATTGCAGACTGGTCCACTCAGGTATGACAGTCCTCCCACCAAAGGCTCAGGGAGCTGATTCAGAGTAGCAGCCTTGGTGTATTAGTCAGCTACTTCTGAACTAAGAAACCACCCCGACCATTTTATTTGTTCAGGATTCTGTGGGTTGGTAATGCTGGCCTGGCTCAGGTGGGTGGTTCTTCTGCTGGTCTCTCCAGGGGTCATTCATGCAGATGCAGTCAGCTGGAGCTTGACTGGGGCAAGCTGGGTGAGGACAACCTCAGTCCTACGTGCTGTGTGTCAGTAGAGCCTCTCTGTGCATGAAGTGTACCATCCTCCAGTATCTTGCCTGAGCATATCCACCTGGTAAACTCAAGAATAGAAGCTGCAAGGTCTCTTGGGGCCAAGATTGGAACTCCCACAACTTCACCGTATTCTGTTGGTCAGAGCAAGTCATTTGGCCGAGTCCAGATGCAAAAGGAAAATAGACTCCAGTCCTTGATGACAGGAACCACAAAGTCGTACCACATACAGGGACTGGAGGAGTTGGGCCATCTTTGTAAACAGTCTGTTGCGCTTGGGGAGGCAAGAAGGCTTCCTGGAGGAAGGGATATCGTTGCTGAGTTTTAAAGGCTAAATAAGAGTCTTCCAGACAGCATGAGCAAAGCCCCGTAGGTGGGACCATGCGTTGTTTGGTTTGAGTGGAGTCTTAGTTGCTGACGGCTGTTCGGTGGGATGCTGAGGCTGGGGAGGCAGGCAGGGTTGCCTGGCAGAGCTCAGGCAAAGCCCCTACGCCTACCCATGCTCCTCCTGATGCTGACCTTGACCTCCCCTCCCACCTCTCTCCACAGATGGCACGGCCAATCCAGGTGAAGCCTGCGGACAGCGAAAGTCGTGGAGGTAGTTGTCATCTCTCCCTGACCTCCAGGCTGGGGGTGGGCAGAGGAATGGGGGAAGGAGGGAAGACCCCTGCACAAAAGGCTGTGGTAGTCACCTGCCTGCTCGCACACCTAATGGGTTAGGGACAGGATAGCAGGGACCTGTGTCCCCTCTTCCCAACCATAGAGCCACGGACCAGGTGCAGCTGCTTCCCCCTGGAGCTTGAAATACCCCATTCCTCTCAGGGAGCAGTAATGGGGATCTTCAGATGCAGAGTGGATGGCATCTCTGAAGGGCTGTGGATTGATCTGCGTGTGTGCATGTTTGCACATCTGGACAAGTGCATATGTAAGCATGCATATTCGAGCACACCTGTGTGCAGACATGTGCAAGTGTGTGCACATATGCATGTGTGTTTCTGCAGCAGGTGTGGTGGGGGTGCATGCATGGCTGCACACCCAACCTGTGCGCAGGCGTGTATGTTTAAGTGTGTGTGCTTGACTGTAACAGGCTGGGCATGTGGGAGTTCAGGTTGGAGGCCTGGCATCTGTGTGGGACTGGACTGTGTGGTGGGGTTGTGCCTCTGAAGGGTGCTTGGCTGTCCCCAGTGGGAAACAAAAAGTCTTGAAGATTTCCCCCCTCCTCATCTCAGGCGGATTGGTGGCTGAAGGAGAACAGCTAGCCTTGGGGGTGGTCTGTGGGGCAGGGCTTTTAGGACCCCAATGTATGTGTAGGAGCCTGGTAAAGCCCATATGGGCTGGGAGCCTACTTTCATACTCTCCAACGTGACTGCCAGTATGGGTGAGGGATTAGAGAAGTGGGGTCTGTGTGTCTCAATCCCTTTATCCTCTCTTTCTCCCTCTCCCTCTTTCTCTCTCCTTATCTTTCTCTTTCCTTATCTTTCTCTCCCATTTCTCTGGTTCTCTCTCTGCTACTCTGTATCTCTCTTTGCCTGTCTCTGTTTCTCCCACTCTCATCTCTCTCCCTCTCCCTGCTTCTGTCTCTCTGCTTCTGTGTTTCTTCCACCCTCCCACCCCCATGAGTGACAGCTGCCAGAAAACTAGTCTCCATAGTAACCCAACTCACTATTTCAGGGAGAGGAAGCTGCCACATTCCTGATTACAAGGGAGCAGCGCGATTTCTCCCAGGGGTAGGGCTCTGGTGCCTTGCACAGGAGAGGTTGGCCCAGACTGACCCTTCGCCTTAGACTTGGGAAGCTCCCCAGACACGTGGTCCTGTGCACACGCGTGCCCTCATTCATTCAACAAACACTGATTGCTTGGCCCCTCCTGAGCCCTGGCAAAACTGGGCAGAGAGCTCAGCTGGGCACCATGAGGATGCAGAGGCCATCAGCATTGACCCCTCTCTGGAAAATCTAGATGGCAGACAGACAGACCGACAGAAAACTAGGCCTGGCAAGGCAGTCCTTAACCCTGGTACTATGTGTGGGCTCTCTGAGGCCACAGGAGAGACACCATCTTTGCAGGGAGAGTGGGAGCAGTGGAGTAGAGGTCCTGAAGGATTGGGGGGAGGGCATTCCAGACGAGGGCACTGCATGAGCAAAGGCGTGGAGATGGGACCGTGCAGGATCGTGGGAGGGTGGAGAGACCCAGGGCAGGGAAAGCGCCTGGCTGTGACCTCCCTCGCACGCACAAAATAGGCAGGCTCAGTGGAGAAATTCCCAGAGGCTTTCAAGCCAGGACTCGGCTGAGGTGGTGTCTCCGCCCACAGGGGACCGGAAGCTGTTTGTAGGGATGCTGAACAAGCAGCAATCGGAGGAGGACGTGCTGCGGCTGTTCCAGCCTTTCGGGGTTATAGACGAGTGCACGGTGCTCCGGGGACCTGATGGCAGCAGCAAAGGTGAGAGGCCAGGGTCGGGGCTGGTTCCGGGGGCGGAGTCTAGGACACAGGGGCGGGACAGGGCACGCGCGGTGTGGGACTGCGGGGTGTGGGCCCGTGATTGGTCCGACGCCCGCTAGTGAGGTGGAGGCAGCTCCTAGCGAGTGAGGTGGAGGCTGCTGCTAGCTATGTGCCTATGGCTACCTGGGGATGCCTGTCTCCGCCTGGATTTACCTGTGTCCTGTGGATTGGATTCCTGCCTATATTGCTGTACCTTCTAGGAATGATTGCTTAATGACCTTCAAAGACTTGTTTTCCTGTCTGCCCACATGATTGTATGTAACTGGGGTTGAGTATCACTCCTTCTGCATCTCTTAAGTCTCTGGCTCTTTCCGTCTGGGTGTCCAAATGACTATTTCTGTCTGGGTCTTCATGTGTCTGGTGGTCCCTGGCTATCTGTCCACCTGATTCTGCCTGTGTGAGTGCCCAGCTAGGTCTGCCCTTGTCTGATGACTTTATCCCCATTTCTTCAACTCTGGTCACATGAGTCTATCCTTCTGGGTCTGAGTTCATCTCTGCCTGAGTGTGTGCACAGGACTGTGTCTCTCTGCATCTCTGTCTCATGGTTTGTCACTTTAATTCTGCACATCTAATTACAGCCCCATATCTTGTGGTAGCTAGTGGGTGTCCTCTAAGCCTGTTCCCTTCACTTAACTGTGCATTTGACAAACAGCTATCTGGCCGGCGGGCTTTCTGACTGAATGGATGGCGGATTGGCTGACTGTCCAGCTCTGTGGCTGGCTGTGTGCTTCTCTTACTGTCAGATCCTTCGTTGTCCAGCTCTCCGAGCAAATGGCTGGCTGGCTCTGTTGTCCAGATGTCTGGCTTTCTGGCTGCGTATGTCTGATGGTGACTGGCCATCCAGGGCTCCCAGCCCCTTCTGGTGGCCCCTGCCTGCCCAGAAAGCCCCCGTTGCCTCTCACCTGTCCTCCTCTTGGTGCAGGCTGTGCCTTCGTGAAGTTCTCCTCCCACACAGAGGCTCAGGCGGCTATCCACGCCCTGCATGGCAGCCAGACTATGCCGGTGAGTAGGAGCTACACTGGGCCATGGTGGTGTGCGTGGGAAGGAGGCAAGGGGGCCCTGTCCCTTCCATCCCAGCCATCCAGTAGTCCCTGGCTCTTCTTCAGAGAGGGCACAGGTGGAAAAAGGGGCAGTTCTTGATGGTGGTGTGAGCGGGTGTGTGCATGTATGTGTCAGTGTGTAAGGATGTACTGCCAGTGTGTAAGAGAGCATGTGGGAATGCATGTATGTGTGAGTGCATGTGTACAAGCATGTTGAGTGCATGAGTATGCCTGGGTGATGTGGGGGAATAAGTGCATGTGTGTGCCTCTGTAGGTGTGAGGGTAAGTGTGTGAATGTGTGTGTGGGTGAGTGCATGTATGTATGTATGGGTGAGGGCTGTGATTATATGTGCATAGTGACTATTATGCTTATGGTGTACATGTGTGATTTTGTGCATGAGTATGTGAATGTATGTGTGCAAGTGTGTGTGAGCAAGCATGGTGAGTGTGTATGTGTGAGTGCTATGCATGAGTGTGAGCATGCATGCTGAGTGTATGTGTGTAAGAGTATGTGTGTATATGTGTGAGTACACAGGAGGGATGAGACCTGAGGGTGGACAGGATTTGCCAAGGCCAGCAGGGGGACATGAGGGCTGGGGTGTGACAAGGTCGAAGATGGTGGTAGGAATGGGCAGCCCCAGAGGAGCAGAGGAAGGTGGGCTGGAGGGGCCTGCAGTTCAAGGCTGAGGCATACGCGACCATGGGGAGCCACAGTGGGGAGCCACAGTGGGGAGCCACAGGGAAGGGAAGAACCAGGTTGGTTTGAAATGTCTCCTTGGGGCCAGAATAGGGGCTGGGCAGAGGCAGGACTGGAGCTGGGAGCTTGTGGGCTTGCAGGGGAGTAAGGCTGGGGAGGACCACCCAGGCACTGGGGTGACTCAGAAAGGAAGCTCCAGGAGCTACCTTCACTCTATTTAAATGTCCAAATCTGCACGGGAAGACAAGCCTTGAAGAACCAACTCTCCTCTCAGTTGTTCTTGAAAATGGGTATCTCAGAAGAACAGGCATCAGTTTTAGTCCCTGGACAGGCAGGATTTAGCTTATCACCAGCTCAGGCTTCGTCCTGCTCAGAGCTGTCCAGTGATGGGGCTGCAGGCATAGCAGGGAGTGAGCTCTTCATCAAAGGGGGCGTGTCAGCCTCTCTGACGATTGGAATCTCTGATGGTTCTCAGGTGCAAGGTGCCATTCGCAGGGTTATCCATCTGTGCCCCATTGTTACTCTCTGGTGACTGGATTCCCACCTGTTCTCAGGTGTGTGGGTGACAATTATTCCTCCACCAAGGCTGCCATTGTTCCTCTCCAGCGGTTGGATTCTCCTCCTATTTTTGAGAGAGAATGTGCCTGAGAGTCAGGGTTCTGCACTGTATCCTAAACACAGCCCCTGGACCCGATGCCCCACCTGTGTGCAGGGCTGGCTGCATGGTCAAGTGTGAGACTCAGGACTCTGAACTTTAGGTTATCTTGCTGTGGTGCCTGAGGTCTGCAGCTGGGGGCTCACGGACAGGGCCAATAGCTGTTGCCACCTACATCCCTCACACAAGGACCTGAGCTGGCGAGGCTCTGGGGACCCCAGAGTCCTGGTTACATCCACCCTCTTTTCCCTTCCTGCTCACGGCTGCTCCTGCAGGGTGCCTCCTCCAGCCTGGTGGTGAAGTTTGCCGACACGGACAAGGAGCGAACACTACGGCGCATGCAGCAGATGGTGGGCCAGCTGGGCATTCTGACACCATCCCTCACCTTGCCCTTCAGCCCCTACAGTGCCTACGCCCAGGCTGTGAGTGACCCCAGCAGACACACTTTTGTCTCCAGTGGGGTTCCCAAGAGCACTCTGATGATCCAGTTCAGCCTCTCTCTCTCCATCTAGTGTCTGTTGAGAGGTCTGCCACTCTGCCCATCTTTCTGTCTCTCGCCCAGTCTTTCTGACTCAGGGTCCTTTCCTGGCCATGGCTGAGCCCACAAATCCAAGCTGATTATGGAGCCCCAAACCTTAGCTGAGCCTCAGCTCTGGATTGCCGTGACACCAAGATGAGACCTCAAATCCAGGCTGAGCCTCAACCCCAAACTGAGACCAAACCCAGATGGAGCCCCTCAATCCAGGCTAACTCCAAACTGAGTCTTGACCCTGAATGAGTTCAGTGTTGGCTGATCCCTGACCCAAGTCCAAGACCAAATTCCTGACTTAACTCAGATCCCTGGTTGAGCCCTGATTCCTAGGAACCCTGATTCTAGACTGAGACCTAACCCCAGGTGGAGCCCAGATCCTGGAGTGAGCCTTGATCCCAAGCCGAGCCCCAATTCCTTACTGATCCCTGACCCTGGCCTGAGCCAAGGTATCCAACCTGACCCCTCCCCCGGCCCTGCACCTAGTTACTGGAGGACCAGGCCTCCCCCAAGAGCTATGATCTCAGGGCTGGTGCCGCCCTGACTGTGCATGTTGACTCCCTCTCTACCCCCAGCTCATGCAGCAGCAGACAACGGTCCTGTCCACTTCAGGCAGCTACCTGAGCCCTGGCGTGGCCTTCTCACCCTGCCATATCCAGCAGATCGGCGCTGTCAGCCTTAATGGGCTGCCTGCCACGCCCATCACCCCTGCGTCTGGTGAGTCCTGCAGAGACCTGAGGATGGGTGGGCAGGGCCGGGGCCAGGCCCAGGCTCCGCATGACATTCTTCTGCTCCACAGGACTGCACTCGCCCCCACTGCTCAGCACTGCCGCCGTACCCGGCCTTGTGGCTCCCATCACCAACAGCTTTGCAGGTGTTGTGCCCTTCCCTGGTGGGCACCCTGCCCTAGAGACTGTATATGCCAATGGCCTCATGCCCTACCCAGGTAACTCAGGTGGTCCCTCAGGGCCTAGGAGAGCATCAGGGGGCAGGGACAGTGTCTCTAGGACAAGCATAATTTCCTATGCCTTGGTGTCCACTGTACAGAGATGCAGAACAAAGGGAGTCTCAGCTGAACAGGTGTGTGCAGTGGGCACAGAGAAAAAGGCTGAAGATAGGAACTTTGGACCCAGATGTTTCTGGGTTCATATTCAGGTTTGGTGGCCTTGGGTGATTCCTTTAAGTCTCTGAGTTTTCATTTGCTAATCTGTGAAATGGATTAGATAACATCAGTCATCTCATGAGGTTGCACTGACGATGAATTTAGTATGTAAAATGCTTAACATGTCACCGAGTACCAAGAATGGCACCATTAATCTTAGTTATTAATCATTACTAGCTGGGAAGATATCAGTACCTGTATTCATTCATTCACTCAATATTGACCATGCACTGAGTTGGGCTGGGCCCTGCCCTCACGAAGCAGAGGCCTCACCTTTCCCTATCCTATATCATGATTTCAAGGCAAACATCTTCCGATGCCTTGCTGAGGTGAAGTAAGTCATCTGTGTTTCCGCCATTGAAGAAAACTTATTTTTATTTTGAAATGATTGGAGGCTCATAGGGAGTTGCCAAAATAATACAGAGAAGTCCTGTGTACCCCTCACCCACCTTCCCCCGATGCTAACATTTTACATAATCATAGGACATTGTCAAAACCAGGAAACTGACATTGGTATGTACAATGAACTCAACTGGAGTAGGAGAACTTATTCATATTTCACTGCTCTTTATATGTACTTGTATGTATGGGAGGGAGGCTTCTATACCATTTTATCACAGGTATAGATTCACGTAACCATCACCACAATCAAGATACAGAACTGTTCCAGCTTTGTGAAGTAATTCGTTCATGCAACCCCTTTACAGTCACATCCTCCCACACCATTCCACCCTCTAGCAACCTCTCTTCACTCAGGCAGAATCTTTTGGCTGAATTTTCACCAGCTCTGGTGGCCTAGGCAAACTCTCCCCTCTCTGACCTCCTCCACTAGGGGCAATTAGGTCACATAGGGGGTCCATAGGGTGTCTGATGAGTGAGGTGTGGGCAGCGAGAGAGGGGAAGGGATGGGGATGGATGGAGGTCTGGAGCAGAGGCCTGGAGTCCTGGAGAATCTAGAGAATAAGGGGAAGGAGCAAGTGGGCCAGGATGGGGAGAGAGAGATGGGGGTGATATTTCAGCCTCTCTGGAGTCCAAGAAACCTGGATTCCAGTTCAGCCTCTGCCATTTCCTACCTGAGTGTGCCAGTTACTTCACCTACTTGAGCCTTAGTTTCCCCACCTGTAAAATGGGAATCATACCTATAAACGGTTTACATAGGGGTGAAGCTGGGGCGGATGTCTGTTGCTCTCCTTCCGGCTCTTATGAATTGGGGGTGGAAAGAAGTCTTCTGCTGCCCCTGCCCCACTCAGCCCTTCCGTCTGCCCGCAGCTCAGAGCCCGACCATGGCTGAGACCCTCCATCCTGCCTTCTCCGGAGTCCAGCAGTACACAGGTAGGGAAGCAGCCCGGCCCGCCCCGCGGCTGGGCCTACCCCGTAAGAAGCCCCGCCCCAGAGCTCCGCCCCACCGTCTTTCTTTTTCTAGCCAAGGTTCCTGCTCTGGTCCTGGCCCAATCCGAGCTCTTAGCCCAGTTCCCTCTTCAGAGTCTGGTCCCGTCCTTCAGAACCCACCTTTGGCCCCGCCCTGCCTCTACCAAGGCCTCACCCCATTTCTGGCTCTTCCCAAGGCCTGCCTTGGCCCCTCCCTTAACTCATGGTCCCTCCCCTGAAGTCCTGGCTTTGTCCTTCTTCCGTTGCCTTGGCTCCACCCTTAGGCTGGCTCTTCGTTGTGGCCACGCCCCTCCTCCTTCCCAGGACCCGCATTGGCCCCGCCCTCATCTTTGGCCCCTCCCCCTCGAGTCAGTCGAGTCCCGGTCACTCCCGGCGCCCACCCGCCTCACGCCCGCTTCCGCTCCGGGTCTCTACAGCCATGTACCCCACTGCGGCCATCACGCCCATCGCGCACAGCGTCCCACAGCCGCCGCCCCTCCTGCAGCAGCAGCAGCAGCGAGAAGGTGAGGGGGCCGCGAACTCCCCTGGGCGCCAGCCCCGCCCTCTGACCGCCCCCTCCACCTCTAGGACTTACACCTGGCCAGGCCTCTGGGAACCGGGGGCTAAGAACGCGGCCCAGGGGCCGGACAGGACTGGGTTCAAGTCCTGACACAGCCCCTGGGTGTTGGGGGGGTGGGCAGCTGAATCTCTTTCTCTGAGCCTCAGTTTTCTCCTCCGGAAAGGGATACCCATTCTAGCTCAACCCAGTAGGCGCAGAGGTGCTTTCTCCAAAAGTGAATGATTCTCTGAAATTTTGGAGAGGAAATTCGTTTTGAGTTTGGGGGTGGGGTGATGAGGTATTTCGGGTAAACTGAGGCCTCCCCAGTAAAGTCGAGGGATGCAAGAGTTAGATTCTTGATTCGGACAACTGGAATTCAGATCCACCTAGTTCTAACTTGTGACAAAAGGAAGGTATCTCTCTACTCTGTTCTCAAGTTCTCTCATCTGTAATAGAGGCGACAATCTGTGCCGAGACGTTACTGGGAATCAAGCAGTAGCCACTCCTGACACATAGAGGGCGCTATCACTGGGAAGTACAATCTGTCTTTAATCTAGCTAGTAGGAGCGGGGGAGCTGGGGAGAGTGACCAACCAGAAAAGCCCCAGGTCACCCCAATGCAAGGGAAGTTCAGATCCTGGCCCACAGCCACGTCAAAAAGAAAGAAAGAGAGAGAGAAAGAGAGAGAGAGAGAGAAGAAAAGAAAGAGAAGAAAGAGAAGAAAGAGAAGAAAGAGAAGAAAGAGAGAAAGAAAGAAAGAAAGAAAGAAAGAAAGAAAGAAAGAAAGAAAGAAAGAAAGAAAGAAAGAAAAAGAAAGAAAGAGAAAGAAAGAAAGAAAGAAAGAAAGAAAGAAAGAAAGAAAGAAAAAAGAAAAGAAAAAAAGAAAAGATAGGACTCTAATAAAAACTGTAGCACAGTTTTATCAATGTTAGATGACTAAGAAATACATGGATACTACAATAAATATGGCACTTTATCTTGGAAAATAGCTGCAATTTACACGTGTAAGTGGCATCGTGAGTTACAGTGAATTAGTAGGAACAGGGCTGTCAGAAGTCAGAGAGTTGTAACCCCAGATGGAGGAGACAGGTATGGTTCGTAACACATTTGGGGAACTGAGGAAGTTGATAGGTGTTCGAGCCTTGTATGCGAGCATGTATTTTGTTTTCTCATGAGGCTTGGTTCTGCTGGGTCTGGATTTTCTGCATTCACCTAGTGTTAGCCCATAAGCCAACACAGAATTTGTGTTATGTTCAAAATTGTTCCATAACACATCGGTCATGTTGGAACACACTTGCATTTTAAAAACATACATTATATATAGCAGAACTGTGGTCCAAATCAGAACAGTAAGGGGTGGGTGTGATTATATGATCTTGGATTTTGTATTTTCTGAGGTGGGAAATATTCATTGCTAGGGTGGGAGCAATTCTTGGTGGTTTACCCATTACCTGTGACCATTGCCTTTGTTTTGGGGAGCATGGGAGAAGTTTTGGGAAATGTTTATAGTGTCAGATAATCAGGTTTTATTTTTTATTTTTTGGTTTATTTTTATTGAATTTATGGGGATGACATTGGTTAATAAAATTATGGTTTCAGATGAACAGTTCTATAATACATCACCTGTATATTGTGTTATGTGTTCACCAGCCCAAGTTAATCTGGTTTTTAAGTGGTATTATTTATAGTTTGTATATAAATCATGCACTGGGGATTATATGAGGAGGGGGTGATTTTGAGGGTTAGCCATGCCTTTAAAAAATATATTCCTGGTTGGTATAGTCTACCGTTTACAAATGATCCATGGTTTCAGGATATCTAGAGTTTAGGGCTAGAGAATTCTCTTTTTTTTTACATTATTTTATATTTGCATCATCCGTGTTTTGAAAATTATCCAGAGTTAGAAGGATTATCCAAGGCTTTTGGAAAATATATCCAGATATTTGGGGTTTGGGACCAGGGAATTACTTCTTTTGTATTCTGTGATCATCGGACTTTTAAAAAACCAAACGTTTTAATTTTATTTTAGAGCCAGTTTTAGACTTACGGAGTAATTGCAGAGATACAGTTTTCACATCTCTGTCACCTAGTTAACCTGACTTTTGTAAATAATCTGGAGTTTGAGGCTGAGGGATTTTCTGGGAGCTTGGAGTTCCTGGGATTTATCTTCGTTGCGGGGAGGTGTAGGGATCATCTGAATTTTGTAAATTATGCGGGGCCCGAGGATGGTTAGGGGTTTGGAGTATCTGTGTGTGGGGTTATATAGACCAGAGGTCAGGGCGCCCTGCCTTCCCTATCCCCATTTCCACACCCCTTCTTTCTGGGTGTCATGGGGCACCCCTCTCTTGACAGCTGGAGGTGCCAGATGTGGGTCCAGACCCGCTCCTCCCTGGGGGGGCGGGTCCACCTCCTCTCCTTGGGGGCTTTATGTCTTTCTCTTCCCCACCTGCAGGTCCCGAAGGCTGTAACCTGTTTATCTACCACCTCCCCCAGGAGTTTGGAGACACGGAGCTGACGCAGATGTTCCTGCCCTTCGGCAATATCATCTCCTCCAAGGTGTTTATGGATCGGGCCACCAACCAGAGCAAATGTTTTGGTGAGTACCCGCAGAGCGTGCCCCTTCCTTCTGGCCAGCCTGTCCTACGCCCCTTGCATTGGAAAGGGGGTCAGTGGGTGGTTGGCGGGAGGGGTTGGTCAGCCATGAGACAGGCCTGGTCCAAAAAAATCACATTTTCTTTCTTTTTTTTTTTTAAAGAATCATATTCATAATCAGCGTAAGCACTTTTTAAGTACCTAAGTACCTACTGTGTTCCAGACACTTGCCATGCATTCTTTCTAAGACTCATCTGTTCATTCAGTCATTCAACAAATACATACATTGTGCCCCTGCTGTGTGCCAGGCTCTGTGCTTGGGGCTGGGCACATAGCAGTGAGGGAAGCCGACAATCCCTTGCCCTCCAAAAGCTCACAGTCCTCTGTGCTGTCCTGCAGACCTTTCTCTAATGATGGAAATGTTCTACACCCAGGCTGTCTGAGCCATCAGCCCCATGTGGCTACCAAGCACTTAAAATGTGGCCAGTGTGAGCAAAGGACTAAGTTTGAAATTTTATTTAATTTTAATTAACTTACGTTTAAATAACTACTGTAGCTAGTGGCTACTGAATTGGAAAGCACAGGTCTAGGGCGAGGAGATGGAAATAAAGAAATACGGGATATAGGCCAGGGAATTATAAATGAAATGAAGAAAAATAGACTTGACTGATGAGGAGCCAACATGGGGAAATATGCAGAAAGAGTGTTCTAGGAAGGGGGAACAACATGTGCAAAGCCCTAGGGCTGGACCACGCATGTTGGAGGAACAGTGAGGAGGCCAGTGTGGCTGGAACGGACTGAGCAGTAGGGAGAAAGGGAGGAGATCAGGGCAGATGGGGCACAGGGGCAGGTCACGCGGGGCCTTGTGAACCTTGGGAAGGCCTTCTTTGTCCCCAGAAACAGAGGAAATTAGGGCTCAGAGAGGCACTGACACGTTCAAAGTCACCCAGCAGCAAAGAGGCAGAACCTGGATTAGACCCAGTCTGTTTGACTACAAAATCTGTTAACCCCACACTGTCTTCTTTGAAGGGCTAACCCTTGGCTATTTATTAAGTGCCTTTTGTATGTACTTATTATCTAACCAGAAAGAGAAGACCTATCCCAATTTGCTGAGGGAGGAAAGAGAGGAATGGAATGGTCAAGCGACTTACTTTAAGTCACATAGCAAGTAAGGGACTGTTACCAGTTCCCAGGCCCCCTCTTTTGTATCCTGCTTCCAAAAGGAAGAGGAGATTTCTAGAAGAAAACCCACTCTATGACTTTCAACAATCAGGGGGTCATATGCATTCTGTGAGCCTCAGTTTGCTCATCTATATAATGGGGGGATTAGAGGAGATAAATATGATATCAATCCCTCCAGCTCTAAATTTCCCCCATGGTTCCCCATGGTTCTCAGCCAGACCCTTCAACCCCGTCCCCCCTTATCTTTCTGCTTGGCCTTTCACCCACTTGGCCTCTTGGCCACAGAGCTCAGGTGACCCCACCTCCAGATGTTTGCACATGTGGTCCGCTCCCCCTGGAGGGCCCCTGGCCCCTGTGGCCTTCCCATAGTCCCCTGTGAAGCCTGTGAGGACCAAGAGGTAAGGGGCAGGAGTAGGGCCAGGTGGCTTTGAGGTGATAGGTAAAGGGAGTTTGGGCTGATGGCAGTTTAAGGAGGGCGAGGCTTAAGTGTTTCTGATGTTCTCAGGGGAGACTGGGAGTAGAAAACTGACACAGAGAGAGAGAGAGAGAGAGAGAGAGAGAGAGAAAAGAGAGCGGGAGGGTGGGAGACATGGAAAATGAGAGAAGAGACAGACACACACAGAGATAGAGAGTCAGATGGACAGACAAGATCCCAGATGGGTGGGGTCTCAGAGGAGGCAGAAGGTTGGCATCAGGGCCTAGAAGGAAGCAGGCATCCTGGTGGGAGGGAGAACATGGCCCTCCCAGGACCCCCAGAGGCCCCGCCTGTCCCCAGCTCTACATAGGAAGTCTCAGCAGAACACACCTCAGTTAAGGAGTCGGTGCCCTGTTCCCAGACACATGCAAGTCCAGGGGCGTCAGAACCAGGCCAGGACTGCTGTGTGTCCTCTGGCAAGCCCTGCCACCTCCAGGGGCTGTCTGCCCCTGTGAGCACACGCCCCGCCCCTAGGACCCCGAGCTGGGAAGCCGAGTGGAAGACGCCCACGTTGCCCACCATCGCGGGTCCACCCCGGTCTCTGCAGGATTCGTGAGCTTTGACAACCCGGCCAGCGCGCAGACCGCCATCCAGGCCATGAATGGCTTTCAGATCGGCATGAAGAGACTGAAAGTGCAGCTGAAGCGGCCCAAAGACCCGGGACACCCCTACTGACCACGTCCACAGCCACCCCGAGGCTGTGGGCTTGGCCCAGGTGAGCCGCCAGGCGGCCCCAACCCTGCACTGCCCGGTGTTGTGGCCTTCCCACCCCCCCATTCTCCAAACCTTCGCCAGGCCTGGTGGTGGGGAGGACATGAGCAGGGGTAAGGTTGCTGTAAGAGGCTACATATAGGAGCCCCCAGGTTGGATTGGTAGGGGCAGAGCTGGATAAAGACACCGCCACTCCCTGTCATGGACTGGAGGGTAGGATTGGGGTAGGGAAGCAGGGGAAGCCAGTGCTCACCAAGGGTGGTTAGGGAATCCTTCCTGAAGAAGGCTTTGAAGGATGAATAGAAATTCACCTGAGGGGCCTGGTTTGGCCTTGGGTGGGGAGTATGCGGAGTTCTATGACTCCCAGCTAGGCCCCACTGGCAGCTCCCTATCTGGCATAATTCATAACCAGTGGATTGAAGGGATTTTGCCCCACCCACTGGCATGCCAGAGAAAAAATGTTCCCCCAAACAAACAAATCCCCAAGAGTATTCTGCCATCAAAGCAAACTACTTTATCAATTCACCACCTTCTTCGGGGAACAAATAGTGAACCGAAGGGACCAATGAGGAAAACTACTGATCTTAAGTTTCCATAAGACTCATCTGTGAAGTGGGCTCATAAAAGTCACCACTCCCAGAAGCTGTGGGGTGGACTCACACAGGGGTTGCAGTACTTTCCCTGTTGAGCCCAGAACTCACCACCTGTAGAGTTCTCGGTATTTCCTCTTTTTTTTCCCCTTTAAAATCACCATTGCCATTGTCATCAGAGAGCCTCATCTGGAGTCTGGCACAAAGGGGGTGCTCAGGGGATGGTGGCACCTTTCAGACTCTGTCAGGTCAACACCCACAGATTTGAGGGTGTGCAGTCACAGAGCCCTACATCTTGGAGCACGTTTGGAAACCTGCCGTGTTTGGAAACCAACTCACAGGCGATCCGCACACTTTTAACACTCCAGGATAGCATATCCTTCCTGAGCACCTACTATGTGCTAGGCACTGTTTCCAGCACTTGGGGACACAGCTGTGAATAAACAGAAACCAAGGGGTGGGTGGGGGAAGAAACTGCCTTCCTGAAGCTTCAGTGGCAGGCAGCAGGGGAGAAGAGACACAAACAGGAATACGTGCCCCAGTTACCAGATAAGGACATAGGGCTTGGTGACCCTAAATCTTTTGCAAACCGGCTTTGATGGCCTCTGAACCCTAAAATGGACCCTTTCTGAAAAGATTAGGGGCATTGGGGTCCCAGACCTCAGCCCGGTCAGGGCAAAGGGGTGGATGGGAGGTGAGGTCATCTGCCTACGTGCCCTGGCGCGGAGCTCTCTAACGCCCCTCCCTTCTCCGCCAGGTGAGGGGCCTTCCACCCCAGGAGGGTTTCCCCGCTTCCAACTGATCCGGGACTTTTCCGTAAATTACAACCAAGTTTGGACACCAGCCCTCCCTCTACTCTTCTGTCTCCCCTTAGCCCCCTTCCCAAAATGTGAAACGCTACCAAAGGGGGCAGGGGGTGGGGAAGCTCCTGAATTGGGGGCTGAGGAGTTCACCACTTCCTCCTGGGAGATTTCCTCGGCACCCCCAGCAACCTTGGTGGCTTCCCCAAACTAAATCACAACTTTTCCTATATATATATATGCATATATATATAGAGCTATAGACATATATATTTTTTGAGTATAGATCATGGGACCAAACTTTTCTGACTTCCTTCCATCCAAGAGAAGGTGACCCTAGGCCGGTCACTCAGCAGGGACATAAGAAGGGCTGAGGCTGGCCAGGCAGCCCGGTGTCTCCCCACCTCCCGGCTGTCATGCCAGACCAGGGTGCCGGAGAAGCACTGGGAGTCATCAGCCAACCGATATACCTCCAGGACTTTTGGCCGCTGCCACCAACGATTCTCTCGGGCCGATGGGCTCAGCCGGCTTGAGTGTCCCTGGTCCTAGCTGCAGCTTCCGGGACCCCAAACCCCCTCCCATGTCCCAGGGCCCTGCCTTCCTCAGCACAAAAGAGACCCCCGGCCTCCCCCAGCCCTTTTCCCCAAGTCATAGCCTTACTCATGTGACCAATAGCCCTTAGCTTTCCGTCAGGGGCAGATGGGATCTGTGGGAGCCCCCACTCCTCTCGCCCCCTCCCAAGGGCAGGCAGCCAACCCTCCCTGCCGTAGGATCACCAGCCTGGAATTCACAATCTCATAACCAAGACCGCCACGCTCGTTGGACAAGCCCAACCTGCACTGGCCAAGCACCCCTTTGCCGAAGATACCTCTTCAAAGAATTTTTTTTTTTTTAATTTTGATCTTTCTGAGCAGGTACAAAGAAGAAAAGAGAAGAAAAAATGGGGGAAAAAATTGAACAACAATGGATTTTTGTTTCCTAGCCGGGGCTGGGAGGGAGATCCCGTGGGGTGCCGCTGTATACCTACCCAAACCACGAAAACCCACCTTAAAGCACAGAGTCAAGTTCTTTGGGTCGTCCAGTGGGGCCCAGTGCCAAACGAGGTGCCAGAGAACTTAATAAGCTCAAGAAAAATAATTTTTTGGAAAAGAAAAAAGTGTTCCCTTTTGTTTCTACCAAATGTGTTGACCAACCCAGAAAAAAAAAAAAAAAGAAGGAAAACATAGTTAAAAAGAAAAAAAAGAAAAAAAAATCTTCTGACCAACTTGTTTCGCTATTCCAGAGTTTGATAATTGTTCCAAGACATTCTCTAGTGTGCCTGTGTCCCGTGCGTCTGCGTGTGCAAGCGTGTGCTCAGGGGCCGAGAGGGGGCCTCGTCTGTGTCTCTGGCACCCACCAAGCTCCCGCCAGGCCTGGCGTGCAGTGGCGTGTGTCCTTCTGGTCCATGTTTACTGGCTGTAAATACCATTTTTATACTCCACACCGAAGATCTACATGATTTGTACAATGTACTTTATTTCTGCTACTAGTAATTTCATGAAGTTTCAACTTGCAAACCGACTTTTGGAAACAAACTGCCACACACACACACACACACACACACACACAAGAAAGACAAGAAAAGGACTTAGAAGAAACTCCGGGTTGATGGATTTCGTGGCTGGAGAGGTCCTTGTCACTGTGGCGTGTCTCAGGTGAGAAACTGCAAGCATCATCTTTATGTCCAAAACGCCTCTCTTTGGTCTGGAAAAACTGAAAGTTTATTTAATAAAAGTTTTACTTGCTAAAGGACTGAGTCCTCCCTTATTTGCCCTTTCGCATTGACAAAGACCAAGTGCGTCTGGTCCCACTGAGTTCCTGGGCTAGAGAAGAATTCAGATTTAGAGTTAGGAGATACAGAGATATTCCAAGAAAGCAAGTCTGAAGTTCCCATAGCCAAAGTTTCATCTGATTTGTGCAGAATTTGAAGAAATGGAGTGTTCTTTCTCAAAGCAGATGTCTGTGTTTCTCGATTCCCACATTCATTCATTCATTCAGCCATTCAGTCCATAAATGTTCCTCGAACACCTATTGCACATCTGTCTGCTGGCCACCGTGGACACAGCAGTGACCAAATGGCTTTGGTCTCTGTCCTCATGGAGGCAACCCAGGAGAGGAGACTCTATATAATACACATTTTTAAAAATTGGGGTAAAATTCCCATAACCTAAAATTTACCATTTTTACCATTTTAAAATGGCATTCACTGGCATTTCGTACACGCACAAGGCTGTGCAGCTATCACTTCTGGGTAATTTGAGATCATCCCATCACCCCAAAAGCAATCTCATCCCTCTTAGCAGTCACTTCCTATTTGCCCCCAGCAACCACTAACGTATCTTCTGTGTCTGTGGATTTGCCTGTTCTGGACATTTCACATAAATGGAATCACACACTAAGAGGCCTTTTGTGTCTGGCTTCTCTCTCTGAGCACCGTGTGTTCAAGGTCCATCCCTGTTGTGGCGAGTGTCAGTGCTTCACTCCTTTTCATGGCTGAGTAATATTCCAGTGTGTCGATGGACCACGTCTTGTGTATCTATTCATCTATCTTTGGACATTTGGGCTGTTGCTACCTTTGGGCTGCTGTGAATAGTTCCACCATAAATATTTGTGTACAAGTTTTTGCTCAAACACTTTTTTCAGTTCTTTTGGGTAGATATCTATGAGCAGAATTGCTGGACCACATGTTAATTCTATCTTTAGCTCTTTGAGGAACCACCCACCCATTTTCCATGACACCTGCCCCATTTTACATTCCCACCAGCATTGCACAAGAGCTCCAGGATTTCTCCACATTTTCACCAGCTCTGTTATACAATTGATTTTGAATTGGAATATTGAGAGAAAACGTCCCCATTTGGACTTGTAACCCAGGACCAAAAGTGGCCCAAGGAGGTGAGACCTGAAGGAGATGAGACCAGAGAGATGATGTGGCTTTGGCTCCTGCCCCACTCCAATGGAGGCCTGAAAGTTCAAAAAAAAAAAAAAATCCCGAGAGCCGGAGTGGGGGACGCTGGGCTCCAGGAGAGGGCTTGGGATGGGGGTGTGAATAGTGGAGATGGCCACGCCCAAGCTAAGCCTCTTGAAATATGGGAGTCATGCTAACCCCTCACTTGAATGAGCTACTTAATATCCTGCCAGATGCTTTGCAGAACCATGTCTTTTATTGATAATTCATCCTGTTTCATGGTTGGGGAAACAGGCTCTGAGGCATGAAGCGCCTTGCTGTAGCGCCTGCCGAGAGGACAAGACCCAGCTGGGGTGCGAGCTGGGACGGTGAGTCTGAGTCTACGTAGAAGGGTTTTCTGGGCGGGAGAAACAGCCTGGGCAAAGGCTCGGAGGCCTGAGCGGGTGTGGTGTCCGGACAGTTGGCTAAGACTGCAGAGCTGGGCAAAGAAACAGATGCAGAGATAATAGGGGCCCGGTACAGAGGTCCTTTCGTGATGAAGCACCTACTGTGTGCGAGACCTTGTCCCTCCTAGGCCAAAGTCAAGTAATTCTAGAGCATGCTGAAAGTTGTGGCCACAGTGAGATTAGCAAATCTGGGTTATCACCTTAGGGCGATGGAGAACCGCAGAAGGGCTTTGAGCAGGGGAGGAGCATGATCCCATTGGGGCGTTAGGAGGATACCCGGAGTGACCTCTGAGCAGGTGAGATGTAAATCGACACTCTGGAGGATAATTTGGCAGGATACTATTCCTACCAAGCATTTATTAAGCACTTACTGTTTGCCAAGCATCGTTTTAAGCCTGTGTCATCTAATACAGTAGGCATGAGATACCTGTGGGTATTTAAATTTAAATCAGTTTTAATTAGCCCTGGCTGGTGTGGCTCAATTGGTTGGCATGTCATCCTATAAGCCAAAAAGGTCACAGGTTCGATGGCCTGGGCTGCGGTTTCAGTCCCCAACCTGGAGGCAACTGATCAGTGTTTCTTTCTCAATGGATGTTTCTCTCTCTCCCCGACTTCGTCTCTCTAAAAGTCAATAAAAAATTTTTTTAAATAAATCAGTTTTAATTATTATAAAGTTACTTCCTCAGCCATACCAAGCCGCATTTTAAGGGCTCTATAGCCACATGCCCATCACTGCAGAAAGCTCTAACAAGCAGCACTGGCCTAGGTGTTTTATGTGACCTAACTCACTCAGCCTGCCACCACCCTGTGAGGATGTTCTATTAATAGCCCACACTTACGAGTTAATGAACTGGGGCCCGCAGAGGTGAAGTGACCTGCCTGAGGCTACACGGCAGGAGCCAAACCTAGGCTCTCAGGCTTGCCCCTGTGCTGCTGCGCTACCCCGCTTCCCCATGCTGTGTGGTGGCTGAGGTTCAAATGGTAGATTATAATTCAGTTACTATTTGTAATAATTCAACTTAAGCCTTTAAATTTAACTCAAAGTTGTTAAACATTTAGAATGTGCATCCTTACAACACAGCCGTTCTATCTCTGAGTGAGCAGGTGCTTGGACCAGCTGAGCGCTGGCTGTGGCACAGGTGTTCGCCCAGGCGGACAGGCTAAGTGACATACAGGGTACATCAGTTAGCTATTGCTGCATATCAAATTATCACCCCTGCTCCAAATTTTAGCAGATTGAAACAACACACATTCATTATCTCATACAGTGTCTGTAGGTCAGGAATCCAGGAATGACAGCTTGGTGGTAACGGCTTGGGGTTTCTCATGAGGTCAGAGTGAAAATGTCAGCCAGGGCTGCCTCATCTGAAGGCTCGGCTGGAGCTGAAGAAGCCCCTTCTAGCTGGTTCCCTCATGCGGCTGTTGGCAAGAGGCCTCAGTTCTTCTCCACGTGGACTTCTTGAAGCCTGCCTTTTGTGACTCGTCTCCAGGTCACACCCAATCACCTCTGCCTTATTCTATTTGTTAGAAATGAGTCACTAAATTTAGCCTAAGGTCTCAGCAGCGGATTATACACAGGCATGAATACCAGGAGGGTGGCCCCCCTAGGGAGTACTCCTACTGTATGTGGCTATTAGAGAATGGAATCATCTCCAGGTCATGCTGTTAGATGAAAACGAGAGATGTAGAAAAACACAGCAGGAAATAATCCATGAGGAGTGTGAGCATGTGTGTGTGTGTGTGTGTGTGTGTGTGTACATGTATGGTTTTTAAAAAATATATACATTCTCTCTGGGGCCATGTATATGGTTGTAAGAATGAGAGGAATGCCGTGGCCAGCGTGGCTTAGTTGGTTGGAGCATCATCCTGTAACTGACAGGTTGCCAGTTCAATTCCTGGTCAGGGCAAGTACTGGAGGTAACTGATTGGTGTTTCTCTCTTGCATCATTTTTTTTCTCTCCCTCTCCCTTCCTTTCTCTTTCAAATAAGAATAAAATAAACCTTAAAAAAATAATGAGAAAGAAGGACCAGAAGTATATTTACCACAATGATGAAGGCGGTGGCTTTGGGGAGTGAGGAACTGGGCACCAGGATGAAGCAGAGTTGAGCCTTAGCTGCAATCTTTACAGGGTGAATATATTCAGGTATTATTTAGGAAATTAAGAATTTATTTTTAATACATTTTCAAAGGGTAAGTGTAAAAGGCAGACATGAGAAATATTAGGGGAAAAGTGCCTACATTTAACACAACTGCCCCACTGTCCTGTGGAGAGGCTCGTGAGGCAAGGGCCAAGGACCAGCCAGGGACTGAGTCCTGCCAACAACCACGAGCTTGGAAGTAGACCTTTCTTCAGTCAGGCCCTCAGGTGAGACCCCAGCCCAGGTAACACTTTGAGAAAACCTGTGAGAGGCCCTGAAGAAGAGAACCAAGCTAAGCGCCCCCTGATTTCTCACCCACAGACACGGTGAGATAGACGCTTTAAGCCACTAAGTGTTAAGGTGATTCATCATGGTGCGATGATAACCAACACATCAGCAAAACCTCATGAACTACAATGACAAATACTGCAAACTACCTGAAATAGACCTCAGGAAAACCTGGAGAACATGGTAACATTTTGTTGAAAGACCTAAAAGAAAAAGTGGTGAACCGGATGACGGTGGTACCCGGGCAAGCGACCATTTTAAAGGATCAGTTCTCTCTTGGATGAACCTTGAATTTCTGCCCAGTTCAGATCCCCACAGTAGTTTCCACAGAACTGGACAAACTGTTTCTCAAATTCATGTGGATAATTGGATACTAAGGAAAACAAAACTGGAATGGGCTGAAATTAATAGCTGTTTATTAAGCACCTACTGTGCGCCAGACACAGTTCCCAGTGTGTCTTGTTTCATTTAATCACCACAGCAATCCTAGGAGGCAGGATCTAGTTCACAGACGGGGAAAGAGAAAGATTGGCTGGGTGACCTCTGTGCTGCACTACCCTGTAAAGTATTAAGATACATTATGAAGCCATAGTAACTAAAATAGCGTGTCATCAGTGCCGGCCGTGCCTTATTTACTTTTATATTCCCTAGAATCCCATGCATAGTAGCTACTTAGTAAATATCCTAAAAGCATAATGGTTGAATCTGGAGGCCAACTGCCCAGGATTTGAATCCTGGTTATGATGTTCATCAGGCCAGTGGATGAATCTCTCTGCGGCTCAGTCCTGCCCGCCCCACCCCCCCACACATCATCTGGAAAATGAGGCTAATAGGGCACACACTTCTGAGGATTGTTATGGGAGTCGATAGTTATAAAGCTTCAAAAATGTGAAAATAATCCCTTTGAAAAGTAAAACATGTACTTCCAGAGGGCTTGTCCCTGACCACCAGCAGGGGTCAGCAGAGACCCATGCCTTTGTTCAGTACTGGAGCCTTCACTTGAAATGCCTCCAGCATTTAGTGAGTATTAAGCATGTGCCACCTGCTGCGCAGCCCGATGAGGTTGTGAGGAGACCCCCAGGCCCTCTCCTGGGACACAAAAGCTACCCTGTGCAAATTTCTTAGCTTGTCTCTTAAAGCCGACCCCACCACCTCCCTTCTCTCCCATCCTCTCTCTAGGTTGAATGTGGTCTGAACACTCTCCTCCCAGCCCACTCCCCCAACCTCAACCATCGGAGTCCTGAGATGCTAAGTCGGGATGGTGGCACGCGTTATCTTTCAGTCACAGGGAACAGCACTGGACAAAGTATAGAGGTAGGAAATATCTGGATCCTAGTCAGAGAACAGGGGGCCTTCAGCCTAGCTGAACTCAAGGCTGCACAAAGGATGGAAGCAAAGCATGTGGCCATGAAACTGAGATTGAAATGGAATATGAGTCCTAGGAGGACATAGACTGACATGCTCACCTCTGGGTTCTCAATATTTGCTGAGAAATTCAAGGTTTGCATTGCCCCGGAGCAACATCTGTCTTTTTCCAAGTCTCAGTTTCCTCGTCTGTAAAATGGGGCTATGATAGTATGCACCATCCAGGTATGTTCAAACGACCAGGGGGATTAATTAATGACACAGATAACAGCTTTGTCATTATCATATAATATTTGATAAGGCAGAACAGGAACTCCTCCAAAATCAGAAAAGTGGATTCTTAGACATCACTGCTATTGGGTTTGAATGGCAATGAACATTTATTGAGCGCCTGCCGTGTGCCAGGCCCTGTGGTAGGTATTGGAGACACAGCAAGAAACAAAATGCACAAAACTCCCTGACCAGTCCCCAGAGCCCTGCCCCCCCAACCCCAGACCCGCCTCCTCTCTGCCCCCTTTTTCCAAGCCTACCAGAGGAAGTTGGATGTGAGGGTGATCTACATATTCATGAGACCATCAGCCAATCCACAGTCTGAAGCCGGACTTGGCTTCAGAGCCTGGGTGATTGTGAAGTCAGGAGTGACGCATACAGTGGTCCTTAAAGGAGAAGTAAACTGTAAGTCGGAGTTTGGAACCAACTTAGAGAGACACATACCTGCCTCTCTTTGGGGAGGTCTGTGCAGTGAAGGTTGGGGTGTGCGAGGCATACAAACCAGCGCAGACTAATGGCACCAAATAGCTTTGCCAGCCTGGGTGAAGTCCAGGCATGCGTTTTGAGCGCTCGCTCCCGTCAGCTTGGGGTGCCAGGTTACAACAGAGAGCTGTAATTTCAGCACCGGGGGTCGCGGACAGCTCCAGGGTCTGGACCGAGTGTTTGCTGTGTGGCTGTGTGGATGGGTGTATAGGCGGTTCTGGGAACAGGGTCCAGAAGGAACCCCAGGCCTCCAGCCCACACACGGGCACAAGGGCCTAATCTTTCTCTGCCTGTCTGCCCCCCATCGAAGACTCCAATGAGCCTAGCCCCAAATCTATGAACCCATCTGACATCGCCAAGCAGGTGTTACTCTTCCTGGTCCCCAGTCCTGCTCCTCCACATGGTCTTCATCTCAGTAGATGCCAGTCCCATCCTTCCAGGCGCTGGAACCAAACAGGACCGTTCTTCCTTGCTCACTCCGTGGCAAATCTATTAGCAAGTCCTGTTGCCTCTGCCTTCAAAATTTTATCCTGGATCTGCCCTCTTCCCCCCACTCCTCTGACGCCACCTCGTCCAGCCCCATAATATCCCATCTACACCTGTGCAGCTCTCCATTCTTGTCCCCAGGGTTCCCTTCCGTGCACCCACTTTGGTCCATCCTCCCCGAAGCAGCCCCCAGAGGGCGCGTGTGAACATCTTCTGTCCCTCTGCCTACAGCTCTCCAGGGCTCCCACCTCCCTGGAGATAAAAACCCAAGTCCTCCTCTCTACCCACAAGGACCTTCACGACCTGCCCTCATCTCCTCTCAGCCTTCACCTTCTCCCTTCTCCTCCTCGCTCACTCTGCTGCAGCCTCATAGGCCTCCTTGCTGTTCCTCCAACACGCCAGGGCCTTTGCATGGGCTGTACCCTTTGCCTGGAACCCTCTTCCCCCAGGCACTCACCTGCAAACTCGTTCTCACCTACTTCTCACTCACTTGGGTATCCTGGATGTGGGGTGGAGGTGGGAGAATTTAGCAGGGGCTAGCTATGAAGGCATCACAGGCCCCAGAGACACAGTGAGGACATTGATCTCTATCCCAAAGGTGTTGGACAGCCATGGGAGGGTTTTACGAGGGTTGTGTTCAAACAGTCATATCTGCATTTTTAAGTCTCCTCTGGCTGCTGTGTGGAGAACATGTTGCAGGGGAAACTAGGTAAAAAGAAGAGGTTTGTTCTGGCTTCTAGGTAAGCAGGGTGTGGTTTAGATAAGACCAGGGCCCCTCAGAATTCCTCCAGAATCTGTCAC
Source organism: Mormoops blainvillei (assembly GCA_004026545.1). Taxonomy (NCBI): domain Eukaryota; kingdom Metazoa; phylum Chordata; class Mammalia; order Chiroptera; family Mormoopidae; genus Mormoops; species Mormoops blainvillei. The sequence goes on from PVJD01008582.1 coordinate 48,833, forward strand.
CTTTGTCATTAAACATTAAGTATATAATTACCTACCTAATGTCCATCTCCTCCGATATACTGTGGGCTCCCCAAGGGCTGTATTAGGGTCTGCCTTGGTCCTACTATGTTCCCCAGAGCTCAGTACAGAACCTGGCACACAGTAGGTGCTCAGTAAAAGTCTGATGAATGAATGAATACAGAAATGTCTCATAGCCAGAGCTTTGGCATGGAGACATCTGACATCCCATTAAATCTCACACCAAAGCTACAAAGAGGATGTAATTGGGCCCACTGTACAGATGGGAAATTTGAGGCTCAAAGAAGGGAAGGGATTTGCCTGAGCAAACCCATGCCACATGAGAGAGTCCTCTGACGGTCACGGGAGGTTTCCAGGGGAAGGTGGCATTGGGTGGGGGCTGGGAGGGTGAGGATGAAGGGTCAGAGGCGGTCACTCCTGGCTATAGGAAGGGCATGAGCAAGAGTCAAGTCATGCAATTGCAGGAGGATAAAATCCAGCCGGAAATCTGATGGGCAGAATGTGTGGGGCTTGAGGGTCAGAGAGGTGGTCCTGAGTTGGGAAGGTTTGTGGGGTGTAGATCAGAGTGGCTGTGGCCTGCAACTACTGTGATGTCTGCCTGGCATCACCCGCAGATGAAATCTATAGAATTCCATACATGTCACTTCAAGTTAGTCTGTAGTGTTGTTCGGGTCTGCTATACCCTTGCAGATTTTCTGCAAGCCCCTCCACTTGAGTGTGGGTAGGACCTGTAACTTGCCCTAACCAACAGAATTTGGTAAAGGTTATAATGTCACTTTCATGATCTGTTTACATCCCCTTTCTCTTATGTTTTTGTCAATTATGGTAAAATACGTGAAACATAAAATTTACCATTTTAACCATTTTTAGGTGTACAGCTCATTAGCATTAAAGTACATTCACATAACTTATCATATAAGCATGTGTATTATATTCAATATAATGTAAAATGCTATAATGTAAGCATTTCTATGAACTATATAAATAATACTAAAATCTATCATTTTTCTCCTAAGCACTGTTTTAGCTGAATCTCACAAAGTTTGCTATGTTGTCATTTTCATTTTCATTGAATTGGAAGTATTTTCTCAGAAAAAAAAGAAAACTATTTTCTCAGATCTCTTAAAGATTTCTTCCTTGATCTAGGCTATTAAGAAGTTTGTTGTTTAATTTCCAAATATGTGGAGATTTTTTCATGTATCTTTTTGTGATTAATACCTCATTTGATTTTTTTATGCTCAGAGAACATAATCTGGACTTGAATTTTTTAAATGTATTAAAAGTTTAGTTTAGTTTAGGGCCTATCTCAGTGAATATGATTAAAGAGTATGGTCTATCTTGGTGAATGTTCAATGGTAACTTAAGGAAATGTGTATATTCTACTGTTGTTGGATGGAGAATTCTGTAAATGTCACTTCAAGTGAGTCTGTAGTGTTGTTCGGGTCTGCTACATCCTTGCAGATTTTCTGCCTATTTTATCCATCAGTTTCTGAGAAAATAGTGTTCGAGTCTTCAAGCATAATTGCAGATTTTCCAGTTTCTCCTTTAAGCTCTATCAGTGTCAGCTTTGTGTATTTTGATTGTGCATTGCCGAATAGTGTGCGGTTAGATGCACACACATTCAGGGTCAGTGAGCTGACCCCTTTGTCATTGTGTGTCCCTTGCTGCAGCACCTGCTTTATCTGATTCTTTTGATTTTTCAGTTACAGTTGACATACAATGGCTTTGTCTGACTTTAATGTATCCACTCCAGCATTTTTTAAATTAGTGTTTTCTTGGTGTATTTCCCCCATTCTTTTACTTGTAAGAGGGTACCTTGCCCTAGTTTGATCCCTGGTCAGGGCACACACAAGAATCAACCAATGAATACATAAATAAGTGGAACAAAAATCAATGCTTCTCTCTCTCTTTCTCCCTCTCTCTCTCTCTCTCCCCCATCCTCTCTCTCTAAAATCAATTTTAAAACTAAAAATAAATAAATAAAGTGGGTGTCTTGCTAATCATAATTTTTTTTCAGCTTTCGCTTGGTGAAATAACCTTTGTTTCTCCTTTATTTTCAAGTGACATTTTCACTGGGTATAAAACTCTGGGTTGGGAGTCTTCCTGCCAGCACTTTGAATATATCACTCCATTGTCTCCTTGTTTGCACAGTTTCTGATGACAAGTGTACTGTTATTCTTGTTTTTGTTCCTCTACACAAGGTCTTGCCCCACCCCCAACCCTGGCTGCTTTCAATTTTTTTCTCCTTCTCTTTAATTTTCTGCATTTTGAGTGTTATATGTCTGGGAATGGTGTTTGGGGCGATATTTTTCTGATACACATTTTCTGAAGTTCTTGGATCTGTGACTTAATGTCTTGAATTTTGGAAAATTTTTGGCCATTCTCTCTTAAAATACTCTGCTCCCTTCTCTTTCTTCTCCTTCTGGGATTCTCATTACATATATGTTAGATTTTTTGATCTTGTCCCACAGCACCTGGGTTTTCTAAACCTGCCAGGATCGCCTCTCTAATTCTGGAGTATCTTTTTAACAGAGAGAGCAGGCTTCCAGTTTGATCTCTGGGTAGAGTTACATAAGACTGAGAAGGTTTTTACTGCATTTACCTTTACAGCTGACCTTGACTGATGGCAGCCTGTAGTTGTACTTTTCTTTTTAAATACATCCAAGTCTTTCATATTAATGGTTCAATTGAAAGAAAAATGTTCAGTAATACCTGGACACAGACAAAATGCGGATGGTGGTCTATGAAGGATAGATGGCTGCGAAAGGCTTCCCTATCTAGCTTCATCATTTTGAAGCCGGCAAAACAGGCACAGGGTGGACCTGGGCCCTCTGCCCTTAGTACTGGGGGATGGGAACTGGAGGAGGAGCTGGGGGGCCTTCACAGAGATCCAGGCCCTGGCCCAGCTCCACTGCTCCTGAAGGTTTGGGCATCGAGCTGTCTCTCAAGGGCCTCAGTTTCCGCAAGTGGGAAATGTAGCTGATAAACTAGGCCTCTCAGGGTGGGCGTATAAAGGGTGTGATCCAGAAGCCCCACAACCTGCACCATTGGGTGGGGTGTGGCTGAGTCTCCTGGCCTTTCCTGTTCAGTCTCTCTGTATGTCTCTGTCTTACCTGTTTCACTTTGTCTCCCTGTCTCTTCTTGCCTCTGCCTCACCTCTGTCTCATTCTGTATGTACCTCTCTCTCCTCTGTCTCCGCCTCACCGTCTTTACATCTCTGTGTGCATTCCTCTGTCTATCTCTGTTTCTCTCTTTTAATGTACATCTCTTTCTCTCCCCCCTGCCCTCTTCCTTCCGTTCTCCTTCTCTTTCTCTCTGTTCCTACTTGTCTTCTTTTATCTGTGTGTAGTTTCTCTATTTCTCTGTTTCTCTCTGTGTGTCTCTGTCCTCTCTCTCTCTCTCTCTCCCCTTCCTGTTTCTGTCCTCCCCCCAGCCACTCTCTCTGTGTCTCTGTCAATTTCTTTCTCTCTCGCCCTCTCCCTCTCCCTCACCCTCTCCCTCTTTCTCTCCCTCTTCCTCCCTCCTTTCCCGTTTGAAGGCTGCCTCCCACATCTGCCTTCCGCCAAGGCCCAGGCTCTGACCCGCCATCTGAATGCCTCACTCCAACCGCACATCTGTGGGGTAATTGTCTCCTAGACCACAAGGTACTGAGGCAAATTATAGTTACGGGGCGGGGGCCTCCATGTGGGCGAACCGCGTCCGCTGGGCTGGGCTCTGCTGGCCTCAGCTGGGCGAGAGGGTCAAGGCGTGGCCCTACTCGGGCCATGGGAGCAATGCCTGGCTTCTTGCCCCTCTCCACCCCCCTTACCAGACCTGCATCTTTTATGCCAAGATGTAAATGCCTTTTGTGAAAGTCAGCAGGAAATGCCAATGTTTGCAAAACCCTAGACCCATTATTCATGCATTCGTTCATTCATTCAACAGATATATCACTGAGTGCCTACTCTGTGCCAGGTGCTGTTCCTGTCCTGGGTACTGAGGCCAAAGTGGTGAGTGAGACAGACAAAAGCTGACCCTCCTTTGGAGGACACAGACAAGAAATAAATAGTAGTGATAAAGAAAAATAAAGCTGGAGGAGGAGAATATACCAGGGAGTATGGGCAATTTTAAACGAGGGCCAGTGAAGGCTTCCATAGGAAGATTACATCTGAGCTGAGACGTGGAGGAGGTGAGGACAGGAGCTGCGTGACTACTCGGCTCCCCTGAACCCGAGGGGTGAATTATACTCACTGTGTGTCCTAGGCTCCTGACTAAATGTCTCCGAGCCTCAGTTTCCCTATCTGTAAAATAGAAACAATCGAAGTAGTGACCTCATACAGCTCTTGTGAGGGTTGGGAGTGATTGTGCACCTGGCGCACAGTAGGCGGTCGATCAATGGTTGCTGTTAATAACGATGATTCAAATAATTGGATCCGATCCACGTGGTGGCCCGTTGTCAGCGATCATTGGAGGCTGTTGAATTCACAGTCCTTTCCTCTGTGATCGGGGGTCCCACTGAGGGCTCAGAACTGGGGCTTGTCCTCCAGGGACCCTCATCAGGGCTGGGGCCTGGGCCTGGGAGGGTGGTGTCACACAGGCATCTTTTTCTCAGGGAAAGCATGGCTGATGATCCAGGCCTCCAGATGGGAGTTAGGAGTGTGTGACACAGACAATGGATGGGTGTGGCTGGGTGTCTTTCACTCTCTTACTGTCTCTCTCTCTCCGTCTCTCTACCTCTGTCCCTTTCTTTCTCTCTGTATCTGTTTCCCTTTCTCTCTATCTAACTCTCTTTCTCACTCTGGGGGTGGGTGGGGAATGTCGGTCTGGCTTTTAAAGGATGCATAGGAGATGGAAGAGGAAGGGCATGCCAGGCAGAGGAGATGAGGGGAATGCCAGCCCCAGTCCCAGTGGGGCCTTTAACCTGGAGACACTGGTGATCAAGCAGGGAAGGGAACTAGTCAGAACTGTGTTTTTGGAAGATTCCTCCTGGTTGTTGTGGGACAGAGAAGAAGGGACAAGCCTGTGGCGACCACATTCCCACATGCTACTCTATCTTCACTCCTGATTCCGCAGGGATCAGCCGCAGTCCGCCTTTATGTCCAGGACCTGCTGCTCAACATCTCCCACTCCCTCAGCCCACTCCGAATTCGTAGCCTGCAAGGCCACATGCGAAAACAGAGGTCATTCTAGCCATTTCAGAGTTCATGTGCAGCCCCTCACTGGGAAGTTCTTCCTGCTGTCTATATTCAGTCCCTCCTGGTACTGTGTGGGACCAGGACATGCAACACACACAGAGCAGTGCCCAGCCCCTTCTCATCTAGCTTGGACATACATTCAGGGCTCTGTGTATGCACAGTGCTGATTAGATCCTGAAAATAAAAGAATGCAAGCCCTGGCCAAGTAGGTCAGCTGGTTAGAGTGTGGTTCCAATATGCCAAGGTTTTGGGTTCGATCATCAGTCAGGGCAATAAGAAGCAACCAATGAATACATCAATAAGTGGAAAAACAAACTGATTTTTCTTTCTGTCTCTCTCCCCTCCCTGTTTTCTCTCTCTAAGATCAATCAATAAATGGAAGGAAGGAAAGAAGGAAGGAAGGAAGGAAGGAAGGAAGGAAGGAAGGAAGGAAGGAAGGAAGGAAGAAAGAAAGAAAGAAAGAAGAAAGAAAGAAAGAAAGAAAGAAAGAAAGAAAGAAAGAAAGAAAGAAAGAAAGAAAGAAAGAAAGAAAGAAGAATCCCTCTGGCTTACCTCTGCCCAGAGGTTGTGAGAAGGAAAGAAAGAAAATGGGCTCTTATTAGTATGACTCAGTTGGTGGGAGCACCGTCCTGTAACCAAAAGGTTGCAGGTTTGATTCCCAGTCAGGGCACATGCCTGGATTGTGAGAACGGCCCCCTGTCTGGGTGTATATGATCCTTGGTTTGGGCGTGTATGGAAGGCAATCCATCAGTGCTTTTCTCTTGCATCGATATTTCTCTCTCTTCCTTCCTCTCTCTCTAAAAGTAATGAAAAAAATGTCCTCGGGTGAGGAAAATAAATAAATAAATCATGACAATTACATCCCCTTCTATGAGCTTTGTATTTTGTCTCATCACCCCCACTCCCGTTCCTCCACTGTTCTCAGTGATTATCTTCCATTTTTAAGGTAAGCAGAGTGAAGCCCAGAGAGGCACAGCAACTTGTTCAAGATCACACAGCCAGAACCCAACACCCGTCTCTTTCCAAATCGAGGGCCCTTGCTCCCAACTGTCTTCACACACTGAGAACTCCTTTCTCATCTCTCAAAACCTGTTTGCTCTTCCATGGCTTCAGGACCCTGCCTGGAACTAACAAGGCCTCGGGGTGCCTTCCCCAGATGGCATGTAGAACAGGGTGGTGGGTGGGTTGAGGCCCCAGTCTTTCTTCCCTGATGGAGTTGATGGGGAGACAAATAGATGGGGGTGGGAGTGGGGGTAGATGGGACAAGCCACACTCCTTCCAGGGCTGGAGTGAGGGGTATTTCCAATCAGAGTCTCATTCACAAATCCATGCTCTGGTATGATCATACTGACTGCCGACACACACACACACACACACACACACACACACACACACACACACACACACACAGCTTCCTTCTACAGCCTCCTCGGGCTGTGGGTGGCCACTTACATGAGACTGGTGGCCTGGTGCTGGTGTGTCTCAGATTAACGTATCTCCATTCCTCCGCCTCTCTCTCTCTCTCTCTCCCTCTCTCTCTCTCTCTCTTTCTCTCTCTCTCCCTCCCTCCCTCCCTCCCTCTCGTCTATGATCTCCAGCTCTGAACGTCCCAGGCACCCTCTTCTGACTCTGAGAAGAAAGCCCCCTTGCCCAGGGCCATGGATGCTGGATCCCTGCACGCCAGGCAGCCGGCCCAGCCCTCACTTTTATCTGAATAAGGCGACGTGGGGCCGCCCTCCCCTTCTGTCCAAGCATGGAGGTGCCCGGGGCCTCGGTGTCCAGCAAACCAGGAGAGACCTCGGTCAAATGGCAGCTCTGCTACGACATGACGGCGAAAATGTGGTGGATGGTGAGTGGGAAGGTGCCCACCGGCACTTGAGCGGGGACTGAAGCGGCCATCCTGGACGCAGGAAGGGACAGCGGGCAGCGAGGGGGCTTCTCAGATGTGTGGACACTTGGGCATTAGTGCTAGGGTGTCAGGTGTGGTTGATGGTGGCAGCGACCCTGCCTTGGGCATTTGAAAATGGGAAAGGTCATCAGAAGTGGGGAAACCGAGACCAGGCCATGGAGAGAAAAGCCATTCCTGAGTCTTGCACTTGAAACGTGGCCGAGACTCCCCAGATACGATTCACGGTTGGAACATGCCAGTTTCCATGGCTGGGGAGGGCGCCAAGGGTGGCTGCTGTCTTGGAAGATTGGCAGTGAGTTAACTGGACCTGGAGATTTTGCGATGGCATCACGGCGACTCCTGTGACCCCAGGGCCTGCGATGGGAACTTGTGAGTGCAGCGATGTCAAGGGGGCTGGAGGGGTCCTGGGGAGCTGACCAGGTTAACTGACCAGGAGGCAGGGGGCTCAGGGTCTGAACCACTGTGAGACCTTGGCTGTTTCTGTGCCCCTGACCCCAGGAAGGGAGTGGGTACCCTGCAACACTCACCCCTAAGACTTAGCACCCTTCTGGAAACTTCCCGGACCCAGCCAATGTGGGGGGAAGCCAGAAGCAGTGCAAGAAGCCATGGAGCCTAAGGCTGCCTGTCCATGTCTTTCAGGCCAGCATGAGGCCACTAGGCCAATGCATTGCTGCCTGCTCTGCTGCCCATCCAACCGCCTATCCAGGCCTGCCACCCAGAGTGCAACTCTGAAACCTTCTATCAACGTGGTTCTTCAATAGATCACACATGCCCGGGTTTGAACTTGGGTGTGCTGTGTGACCTTGGGCCAGTGGCTTACCCTCCCTGGCCTTTGGTTTCCCTGCAGGGAAAATGGTTTGGGGCCTGAATGTCTTGGGCTTTGTGGCCAGTACTCTGTAAATCCCCAGGGGAGTTGGGCCTCAGGGTAGGAGACAGCACCTTACAGCCGTCTGGGACCCCCTTGTAGCTGCCTTAGGCGTGTTGGGGACAGTGGGAGTTGTTCCTCCTAACCTCAGAGTGTTGAGGTCTCGGGGTCCCTGAGGACAGAGATTCCCCCACATCCCTGGGGGGTGTCGTGAGTTGTTTTCATTTGTCACTTTCCATCTAGCCGGCGTTCACTGAACACCTATTGTGTCTATTGTTCCCATGCTAGGGACACAGCAGTGACCCAGACAGACAAAGATCCCTGTGCTCTTGGGGCTGATGTTCCAGTGGGGGAGACAGAAAATAAAAATATCGGTGCATAAAGTAGGAGTTAGTTATGATTGCGTAAAGGGTTATAAGGAGCTGAGCGGGCTTGGAGGTTGGGTAGTCAAGGAAGGTTTCACTGAGGAGACGACATCTGAGCTGAGACCTGGTGAATGACAGAGTTCACTAGAAGGGAAGGAGGAAGAGTTCTAGTCAAAGGGAAGGGTATGTGCAAAGGTCCTGAGGCAGGACCATGCTAGGCATGGTGGGGGAAAAGCAAGGAGGCCTATGTAGCTGAAGCAGAGTGAGTGAGAGTGAGACAGCGGGGAGATGGTGGCAGAAAGGGGAAGGGGGAACAGGGCACACAGGGCCTTGTGGGCTGTGGGGACTTAGGCTTTTACGCCAGTGAGACGGGGGCCCTGGAGAGCTGTGGACAGGGGAGGGAAAGGACCTGTTTTCCATTTTTAAAAGCTCCCTTGGGCTTCTGTGGGGAGAAGGGATAATCTGGGGCTGATATAGCAGCCAGAGACCAGGGGAAGGCTGATACTGTGTCCAGGTCAGCAAAGATGCAGACCTGGAGGTGAAAAAAAGTGGGTGGGTTTCAGCTGAAGAATGGTGGGAACTTAGTGGTTTAATTGGAAGCTCATATAACAGAGTGACTTGCTTAAAGTCACACAGCAAGCAAAGGGCAGAGCTGGGAACGGGAGAAGAGGCCTGGGATCAGAGGTGAGGGTAGAAATTCCCCAGCCCCCTTCTCTAGGGTCCTTGGAGAGTCTCACAGAACTAGCAACGTGAGAAAAGGAGAACGTTTCTGTGCAAACGTGAGGTCTTATCAATAGAGGTAGAAGCCAATATGAAAGAGGTATGGATCCGGTAATCAGCCAAGGGCAGGTGTCAAACTGAGGTATATCTGGAAGAGGAAAGGGGATAGAGTCCAGCACCCTGCAGAGAAAGAATGAAAACCTCAGGGCTTCAACCCCAAAACGAAGATGCTTGGGAGAATTTGGTTCAGTTCGCCCTGCTATCTGGGTTCTCCATAGAGGGTCAGTTCCAGCCCTGCCCACAAGGAGCCCCCAGTCACAAGAGCTGAAACAGCCAGAGGCAAGACAGGTCTCAAATCTTCCCAACATGGCTGCCCTTGGGCATAGGAAGCTGATGAGGGTGGGGTCCGGGAGGGGCCTGTTCAACCCCCAGAGGTCAGAGCTCAGCCTCTGCAGGATCAGTTTAACCTCTGAAAGGACTTCCTCTTAAGCGGCTGAAAGGTAATGAGGTTTTCATCACAAGGAGCATTCAAGCCCCAACTGGTGAGAATTTCATTCTAAATAGGTTGCATGAATCAGGTGAATCTAAAAAGTTCCCTTTATGCTCAGAGCATCAGGGATCCTCGTGGTTGAGGGGTCTGTGCAGCATTTAAAATGTGGGACTGAGTGGGAGGGTAGAGACCAGAGATTGCAGCCTCAGCCCTCAATCCCAGACACGTGCAACACCTCCTATAGCCAGAGAGGGCATGGGACCAGGGGTCTGCGAGACTTTCAGGGTCCTTGTAAATTTTTTAGTTCTTACTTATTTTTTTAAAAAATTATTTATTTTTAGACAGAGGGGAAGGGAGGGAGAAAGAGAGGGAGAGAAACATGAATGCGTGGTTGCCTCTCACATGCCCCCACTGGGGACCTGGCCCGCAACCCAGGCATGTGCCCTGACTGGGAATCGAACCAGTGACCCTTTGGTTTGCAGGCCGGCATTCAATCCACTGAGCCACACCAGCCATACCAGTATTTACTTCTTTTACAATCAGAAGAAAGCAGCGAATATGCTATAATGAATATGTAAAAATGAATCCAGCCTGAATTATATTCATTTGTATACCAATGCAGCCTGAAGAGATAATGGTTAATAGTTTTATTTTCATGGAGGAAGGCAAAAGCGCATCAGTCCCTCAAAAGTCATAATGCAGCTAAATTCATTCAATCTCTGTTCATTTGTTCCGAGAGCAAGTAATCTCACTACCGCTCTGTGCCTCAGTGTCCTGATCTGTAAAATGAAGAGTCATGAGTAATAGAACCTCCCCCTGAACAGGGTCTTTGTGGGAAATCTCATGAGCTAATGACTGTGCAGGTGTCTTGTAAAATGTTAAGGACTGTGTCCAGGTTGGAAACTGTGCTATTCACGCAGCTAAATCAGAAGAGATTGTGGTCAGATTCCAGGAGGACTTTCGTGGCTGCTCCATCTATCCAGTGAGCGCCTGATTACTTGTCTGCGGTGAACAAGGCCTACCCTGCCCTGCCCTTCCTGGGCTCACAGCCCAGCATTGGGAACAGTGAAAGAGAAAATGAATAAATGCAGGAGATAATTTCAAACTGGGAGAAAGGTTGCTGAGACTTTAGAAGAGGGTGATGGAAGCCGGGTAGGCAGGGAAGTCCTTTCTGAGGAGGTGACATTGTAGCCTGTGCGATCTCAATGGACCAAAAGGTCTGGGGGCAGTGAGAACAGCATGTGCAAAGGCCCTGGGGTAGGACATGCCTGGCATGTTGGAGGAACAGCGAGGAGGCCCATGTGGCTGGAGCAGAGTGACCGAGAGGGAGAAAGGGAGGTGAGGATAGGTCAGGCAGGGCTTTGTGGGCCACAGAGAGGACTTGGGTTTTATCCAAGGGGCACTAGGGAGCCCTGGGAGGGCTATAAGCAGGGAAGGGCCTCCCCATCTGCCCAAGCAGATCTCTCTGCCCATCTGTGAGTGCCACCCACTGCCTCCCCCATCGGGTGCCCGGTGCTGCAGTGGGGGAGCGGGGGTGTGCAGTCTCCCCAGCCCCCGGCCTGCGCCCGCCCAGCCGCCGCCCACTCTGCCCACATCTGAGGCACTGAGGAGCCGGACAGTCTGCTGCAAACCACGGAATGTTTCCCGGAGCGCCCGGGCCGGGAATGTCGGCGGTGAGGAGGGGAAGGGTGGGGAGCCCCGAGAAGAGACTCGGGGAGACACAGAAAATGGGCAGCAACCACAGGTCAACATGAAGTTATTGTCACCGTGATGTCCCCCTCTTTACAGATGGGGAAACTGAGGCACAGAGTGACAAATGGACTTGTCCACAGAGCTGTGGAGAGGCAGCACTGGGATTCAAATCCAGACCACCTGGCTGCAGAGCTTGGGGGCTTAACCGCTAACCCATCACTAACCCATCCTAAAGGAGTCAGTGCAATTCTTTCAGTGAATGAATGAATGGAAGAATGAATGATGAAAGTGAGTGCATGAAGGCAGACAACACCAGTTAGCTCAGCCTCCCACTTCAGCCTGACACAAACCAGAACACTGATGGCACCCATCAGAGCCCCATTCTCCAGTTCCTGGCACTTCTCCTGCCTTCTGGAAGTCCCTCCTCATAGCCAACCTCCGTCTCTCTCCTTGATCCTTTTTTCTCCAGGGCAGACAAACGTGAGGTGTTTGGACCCTCCCCTGGGGACTTTTGTGGCTTTCCCTGCAGGAGAAGGGTAGAGTGGGGCTGCCGTTCATTCTAGAAGTCATCAGAGAAGGGAAAACCAAGGCTTAGTGAGTGACGGGCACGTTTTCCAAGATCACACAGTAAATGGCTGTAAACTCACAATCCTGACCTGAAACCCCAAATAATAACCAATTGGAGTCACAGCCTGCGGAGCCTCCCACATTATCTTTTTCTCCATCCTCCCAAAAAGCTTATGAAACAGGAATTGTAATCATCACCATCTTGTGGGTGGGGAAACTGAGGCCCACAGAGGGGCAGTCGCTGTACGAGGTTGCAGGGTAATATGATGGCTCAAGACTTACCTGCTGGATCAGAGTGAGAAGGGAGATCAGTGTCTGGCTTTGCCATCTGCGAATGAATGATATTCTGGGAGGCTGTATCACCCAGGAACTGTGTGTCGCATCCTCGTTTCACACTAAGCACTCCTGATTTTCACGGTATGGTGCTTTTGTCCAACTTTGCACCTGGCAGCCTTGCAAGCCTCCAGGAGCCTGAAGTGCAGAGCCACGAGCAGGGTGGAGGCACCTGGTCCTTTGGCACAAAGTCATATGCAAGGAGCTGCTGGCTTCCTGGAGGAGGAACTGCTCCAAAGTGTGGAGGTGGGAGTGTGCCGGGTGTGACAGCTACAGTAGGGTGGAGGTTAGAGAGATGTGCCAAGCTAGAGCATGAGGGTCCTTGAATGCCAGGCTGTAGAGTGGGGGCCTTCTCCCCAGGGCAACAGGGAGTTGTGGGAGGTGTTTGACCAGGGCGTGGCATGGGCAGATCTAAGGCAGGTGTGGGGACTTGAACAGGGACCAGAAGGGGATAGAAGAGCCATGATCCAGACAGAAGGCAAGGAGACATGAGCCAAGACCGGGTTGGTCGGGGGAGAGTGGACAGAACCTGTATGCTGACAGGCCCTGGGGACTGACAGGCCATGGGAAGTAAGAGGGAGGAAGGAAATGAGACCAATGCTTGTATCCCTACCTCGGGGATGCAGAGCAATGTGGAATTGTCTCTGAGATGGGGACACAGGGAGGAGGGTTTGAGGAAGAACCCACATTCGGGGTTCCTGGATGGTGCTCTGGGGGGATGCTGAGTAAGTGTGGAGAAGACCACTGGGCCTAAAACAGTGCCTGGTACCTCCTATGTGATCAATAACCCCCTGTCAATGGAATGTCCATGGAATGGAGGGAAGCATAGGTGGATAGTAGAGGGATGGAGGGATGGGTGGATGGATGAGTGATGGATGGATAGACGGGTAGACAGATGGACAGATGGATGGATGGATGGCTAGATGAATGGATGGACCTATCAATGAATGGATGAATCGATGGATGGATGGATGAATGGGTGCATGGATGGATGGATGGATAGGTGAAGGCTGAAGACGAGTGCTTGCTCTCAGTGTGAAAGGCAAAAGGCCCAGCAAAGCCCTGGGAATCTCCTACTTCAGGGCTAGACAGGGGAGATTTGGTGCCCCCAGAAACCATGCCAGTTACCCCCATAACTGTCTCTCAGTGAGGTCTCCCCACCCGAGTCCTTTCCTCTGCCCTCACTCCCCATAAACAGCATTGGAACGTGATGTTCCTCTGCACGCACACATGGCTCAGCTCTGGGGGGCCCACCGCAGACAAATCAGTGGAAAATTAAAATAGTCCCTGTGTGCTGGTGATCGGCGGCTTCAGCTGGGCCACTTAATGACCCCTTTCTGGGGATTGTTACCAGCTGGAGGTGGCTAGGGGAGGGGGTCAGCGCCAAGCCACCCAATCTGCAAGGGAGAGGGAGGAGGCTGGAAACAGGGCTGCTGTGCTGCTGGGGAGAGCCATATGGTGGTCATGATTGGTAGGGAGGGCAAGGAAAAAAGTTGACCCTGGGCTCTGGGGGTGGACACACCTGTGCCCTTGTGCTCCTGTGGGTCTTCTCTCAGAATGCATGTGGGCCCATGCATTTTCTCCTTTCAAGGGTGCTCCTTCTACCCTAATTTACCTGGATAGGTCACCTTTTAAGTCTCAGTTCCAATGTCACCACCTCCAGGGAGCCCTCCCAGATTGGGTCAATTCCTCCAATTATTTACTCTCAGAGGCATCTTCCCTGATCACCTACAATCTTAACCTCCTAGATACATAGGAATTAAGAGCTTGCTTAATTCCTCACTTTGCCACTCACCAGCTCTGTGTCCTTGGGCAAGTCACTTTTTTTCTCTGTGCCTTGTTTTTCTCATCTGTAAAAAAAGGGATAATAATAATCCCTTCCTCATAAGGTTGTTGGGGGGGCAGATTAAGTGAATTATTCAGGGCAAACTGCTATTTATTGAGCATTTACTATATTATATGCCAGGCATAGGACTGTCTGATCACCAAATCCTTGCAACCCCGTTTTAGGAATGGGATCACTGAGGCCCTGAGAAGTTAGAAAAATTGACCCGATAGTATCATTGTATGCCTGGACTGGGACAATTCCTTCTGTCCTGATCCTCCGATCCCACCCTGGTCCCCACAGTCTGTCCTCCCTGAAGCTGCCAGAAGGTGCCTGTGAGCACCTGAGTCAGGTCCTGCCCCTCCTCTGCCCACAGCTCTCCAGGACTCCCACCTCCCTGGGGTTGAATCTCAACTCCTCCCAGCCCAAAAGGCCCTGCATGATCTGCCCCACTCATAGGAGGTTCCTAGAGGAGTCAGATTGAGAGACAGAAAGCAGAATGGGGGGTGCCAGAGGTTGGAGGAGGGGGACAGGGAGTTAGTATTTAATAGGGAGGAGTTTCAGTTTGGGGAGATAAAAAGATCTGCAAATGGGTGGCGGTGATGCCTGTACAACAATGTGAATGTACTTCATGTGACAAAAGTGCGCACTTAAAAATGGTTATGATGGCAAATTTTAGGTTACATATATTTAATCACAGTCATTTTTAAAACCCGTGGTGCATTTATGCAGTAGGCCACTGCAGCCCTTAACGGGCTTGAGTTTTAGCTTCTCTGATGGGCAAACCACCTGTAAAATAAACCGTGATACGGGCTGCAATACTCATGAGCGCCGCTAGAGGGAAGCACACGCGCGGGAGACCCGCCTTCCTGCTTTGATCTCCCTTTCTCCCGTCATTGACGGTTTTTTCCCCCGTTCCTCCCTTAAAAGAAAAATTACCTAAATATTTCTATCCTTTTTTCTCATTACCTTCCCTCCACAGACGAACGTTTCAGTGTTCAATGCGTGTCTTGTTAATTTCCGTGTGTCCTCGAAAAACGTGTTTTGTTGTTGTAGGTGGCACATGTTCCTAATATGCCTGAACACAAGTGAATGGGTGTGGCTGTGTGCCAATAAAATTTTATTAATAAAAGCAGATGATGGGCTGAGTATAGGTCAGGGCTCTCCAGAGACACAGAACCAGTAGGGATGTGTTGATGTGTATATATTGTATATGTATGATGTACGTGTGGAGGAATAGAGAAATGTAGAGATAGACATAAACAGATAAAGGTGAGGCTGGCAAGCTCAAAATTTGTAGGACAGGCCAGCACGTTGAAAATTTGAGTAAGCGTCAATGTTGTGGTTTTAAGTCTGGCATCCGTAGGGCAGGCAGGCTGGAAACTCAAGCAGCATTTTTGTGTTACGGTCTTGAGACCCAATTCCTTCTTCACCAGGAAACTTTGGTTTTTGCTCTTAAGCCCTTCGACTGATTGGATGAGGCCCGCCCACATGACCGAAGGCCACCTCCTTCTCTTAAAGTAAACTGATTGTAAATGTGAATTGCACCTATAAAAAAACCTGCACAGCAACATCTAGGTGAGCGTTAGACCAAATAGCCGGACAGCACGGCCTCGCCAAGCGGGCACTTAAAATTTAACCATCACGGATTGGATTGCACCCATGGGCCACAACTTGCCGTACCTGGTTTATTCGTTTCCTGGAGCTACTGTAACAAAGACCACAAACCGGGTGGCTTAAGCAACAGAAATCGACTGTCACACAGTTCTAGAGGCTAGCAGTCTGAAATCAGAATGCCAGCAAGGCCGGCTCCTGCTGAGAGCCGTGGAGGGGCGTCTGCCTGGGGCCTCCCTCCTTGGCTTGCAGATGGCCGTCTACACGTTCACATGGGATCCTCCCTGGGCACACAGCTCTGTCCAAATTTTCCCTTTTTACAAGGGCATCAGTCATATGGGATCAGGGCCCATTCTAATGACCTCATTTTTAGCTCGATCACCACCTCTGTACAGACCCCATCGCCAAGTACAGCCATATTCTGAGGCTCTGGGGGTTAGGACTTCACTATACGAATTTTGTGGGGGCACACTTTGACTCATGACCCCCTGTTATAAATGTGGATGGTTCTTTCTCATTGTCGTATAATACTCCGTCACATGAATATACCTTCTTTTTTCATCCATTCTAGTATGGATGGGTGTTGATGCTGTTTCTAGTTTGAAGTTTTCATGAACGAGCCTGCTATGAACATCCTTGTACCTGCCTTCTGGTGGGCAGCTGCGGCCTCTCTGTTGGGTGTGTACTTTTCTGTGTCAACTACTAGTGACAGACTGCTCCAGAGGGAGCCAGGGGGACTGCCACAGTCCAAACTTACACGCACACGCACACGCACACACGGGCTCCCAGGTTTTCATATTCCCGCCACCCTTGGCATCATCTGTCTTTCTCATTTTTGCCTCTCTGACAGGTGTGAAGTGATACCCGGCAGCTGTGCTAATTGGTATTACTCAGGGAGCCCTGTATTTCCTCCTGAGCCTGGAGGTCTTTAGGTTTCTTTCCTCTGAAGGTTGTCTGCTCATACATGTTGTCCGCTTTGCTCTAGTGGTGCCGTCTTTTTGCAGTAGTTTAGAGGAGCAGGGTCATCCATCACACAGCATACCTCCAGGACAGACATTCCCATTGGGACTTCTTGAAACTCAATTACACTACAGTGAGAATGACTCCCCGTGTGATATGCGATGCGGTGGCCCTGCGCAAGGGCT
The DNA here is from genome assembly GCA_004026545.1 of Mormoops blainvillei. Classification (NCBI taxonomy): domain Eukaryota; kingdom Metazoa; phylum Chordata; class Mammalia; order Chiroptera; family Mormoopidae; genus Mormoops; species Mormoops blainvillei. Next base: position 65,550 of record PVJD01008582.1, read on the forward strand.
TCTTGTGTACTCCAGCTCTCATCTCCGCCACTTCTTTCATCCTGTCACCTCTCTATTTGCTCTATTCATAGTGTCCTTCATTAGACAGAAAGCTTTCTTATTGTCGAAAATCATTAAGAACAAACTTTAATTATACAACTTACAAGAAAAGATAAACACTCTTCAAGTTACTGGCTTGACATAAAAGCTGGAATAACTAAACAGGAAAAGAAAAACAACGTAAATAAATACATTTAGAAAACAGAAAAAAAAACACACATAATAAATTTGGGCATGTCGAGGAAATGGTTTGTAAAGAGAAATTGTGCTCCCAGTTTAAACATAATTAAAATACATATTTCAAACATCTTAAGAATAACTCTGTCTGACCACTACTAGATTTGGCTACATGAATAAATAAATAATGGAAGTAGTTAAGGGGCACAGTTACCAAGGTATTCGTCTTGTAAAGATAAGTACGAAAACCTAGTCATGTATGAGGGTCTCATATACATTCTTTTTTTTAACGCAAATTTTATTTTTCAATTACAGACTTAAAAAAATTTTTATTGATTGATTTTAGAAAGAGAGAGAGGAGGAGGAGCGAGAGAGAGAGAGACATTGATTTGTTTTTTCACTTACTGATGCATTTATGGGTTGCTTCTTGTATGTGCTCTGACTAGAGATGGAACCCACAACCTTGGTGTACCAGGACAATGTTCTAAGCAACTGAGCTACCCGGCCAGGGTTTCAATTACAGTTCACATTCAATATTATTTTGTATCAGTTTCAGGTGTACAGCATAGTGGTTAGACAACCATGTACTTTACTAAGGTGGCCCCCCTGATATTTCCAGTACCAACCTGGCACCACACATAGTTATTACACAATATTATTGACTATGTTACCTATGCTGTACTTTACATCCCTGTGACTATTTCGTAATTATCAATTTGTAGTTCTTAATCCCTTCATGTTTTTCACCCAGCCTCCCAACCCCCCTCCACTCTGGCAACCATCAGCCTCACTGAACAGAAATCTTTCATTTTAATGTCACTAATTTCACACATTTTTTGCCTTCTGGCTTGTGCTTCAGAAGTTTTATTTAAGAAGCTCTTTCTCATCCCCTGGTCATAAAGCTCTTCTACACTTTCTTCTGTGAATGTCCCCATTTGGCCTTTCCCATTTAGGTCTTTCATCCAGGTGGCGTCCGCCTCTATAGGTGATTCTGTCAGGGCACCAGTTTGAGTTTTGTCATGAAGCGAGCCAGTTTTCCCCAATACCATTGACCAAGCCACCATCTGTTCTTCATCAGCTTGTGTTATCACCTCTGCAGATATTCAAGGATGCATCTCTGGGCTCTCAGATCACTCAGTTGGCCCATTTGATTGTTGTAAGCATGTTGCCCCACTGGATATGCTATTTGCGAGGTCGAGATTCTTACAATCTCCTTTGACAGGTGGGAAACTGAGGCTCGGGGAAGGCAAGAGTGCTCCCAAGTCATACTGGGAGAGATTGATGTATGTCAAGTGCCTGGTTGGTACCCATTGGAGAAGATGGAGGGATAGGAGGGAGTGAGAGCAGAAGACTGAAGCCCCTTCTGCCCACTCTCCCTGGCCCGTGCTAGTCATGGGGGAAGGGGGTCCCCAGGAGACGTCGCCAGCTCGATTCAGTCACTCATATCAGAAGGTATGAGTTCTGGAGGCTGGAGACAGGTGGCTGAAACGGGACTGAGTGGATCTTGTGGTGGATCACACAGGGGCCACCCTGTGGGACAGTCTGGACCATCACTGGGGTCAGGAAGCTTCTACTGCCTCTTTACTGCCTCTTTCCTGCCTCTGGGAATGCTAGACACCTGAAAGGGACAGCGGGCAGCTAGGCCAGGGGTTGGGGCAAGTGGTAATTTCAGCCATTCCTCGTCTAGTCCAGCTGCTGCTGTTGGCTGAGGCCGTGACCTTTCTCCTAGATCCCACAGCTGAGTAATCGTTACTGGAAAAATACCTCCACTCTCCGAGTGGTGCAGTGCATCCTCCTGTGTGTGCGCAGGGGACTCAGCTTGGTCCCCAGCCTGGCCACTAAAGACAAGAGTGCTGTGGCCACCAATGTGTGACAGGGCAGAGGCTCCTCCTTGGCTGTCACGTGTTTCCTTGCACGTTTGTCCCAGAGAGCCAAGTGTGTCCAGAAGGAACAAGTTAGCAACTTGGTTGGGAGCCTTGACATCAAAAAGGGCTGCGTTCAAATCTTAGCTCTGTCGCTTTTTTCAGGGTGACTTTAAGAAGGTGATCCCTCTTTCTGAGTTTCAGTCTCCTCCTCTGGAAAATGAGAGTGATGAATCCTCCCCCACTTCCCTGGTTTTGTGAGACTCAAATGTGATGCCGATGCTCAGAGCGCAGAGCGTGGTCCTGATTGGCTATGCAACACACGCTAACGGCTCAGCCACCTGTGCCCAAACCATACAGGCCGCCTCCTGGGGCCAGGTCCTGTCCTAGATGCTGGTGATACAGCAGAAAGCAAAACAAAGATACCTGTCCTGTAGAGCTGACCTTCCAGGGAGACAGACGGACAACAAACGAAAAGACAACCTGTCATGCCGAGGGGTGCTGAGCACCCTAAAGCAAACAGAAATGACCGTGAGATTTTATCATGGTTGTGTTGACACCCCATCAATAGTACGGATAGCAAACATTCCAGCTTGCAAAGCCTTCCAAGGTGTGCAACTATTTAGTGCCAATTGTGTACCACACTCCACATGCATAATCCCACCAGCCTATTTCCCAAGGAGAAAGCAAGGCCCCTGGTTTGCCAAAGGTCACAAGCTGGCTGTGCAGACAGCGCTTAGGAGTGGATCTGCCAGGTGAGATGGTTCCTGGACCCCACCCCCCTCTCCAGGCAGCGCTGGCACCGTCCCAGTTGCACCCGCCCCCTCATACCAGTCTTCTCCAAACAGCGGTCCGTGAGGCCTGGGCCTCAGGAGGGAAATGACTAAGGCAGGACCGGGGCAGGGCAGGGCAGGCCGGAGCGGGAGCGGGGCGTCTGCCACCCACCCCCAGGGCTGCCTGGGAAACGCCAGTGCCTAATCCTGGCTCAGGAGGACATGTTGTCCTAGAGATTATATAAACCGACCTCTCCCTGTGTTTGTTTAATTCTTGCAGGCTTCCCCTCATCCGTCACTCCTTAATCGCCCTGTTCGCGGGTGGGGGTAGGGTGCTTGGGGCCAGGCATCTTCAAGAAATGGGGTCTGCAACCCAGCCTTGCCTACCCCCTGTGCCCCAGCCACCCCCTTTTCCTTTTCGAGAAGATCCAGTATGTCCAGCTGGTGGAGGGGGGTGGGGCTGAGCATGGCTGATGGAGCGTGTCTTACACATTGGAGCACAGGCCCAGGCTGGGGACACCAAAGTCAGGCTCTGGCCTCGCTTTGATCCTGGGCAAGTCATCTCTTCGCTCTGCACCTCAGTTTCCTCCTCCAGAAAATGAGGGCCCTGGTGGCCCCAACTTCTAGGCTGTTGTCAAGGCCATGCACGGAATGAACATGGCGTAATACAAGTGCTCAGTTAATGTGGGTTGTTTGCTGTTCAGGTGAACCCGGAGAGGTGCCAGTGCCCACGCCACACACATGGGGCGCCTGGGAACAGACTAGCCCCAGGACTGGCCCTGGGACACTGTGACCCTGGTGACCCTCATCAAGATTAGGCGTGCAACTTACCCTTCACGTAAGCCTCAGGGATGCTCCCACAGGGAGGCCTGGTTCAAATCCCAGCTCCTCCTCTACCGGCTGTGCCATCCCTGTCACTTTGCTGCTCTATGCCTCAGTTTCCCTGTCTGTAAAGTGGGGATCATACTAGTGAACCCTCTTCCCCCAGGGTCCCTGAGAAGGTTAAGCTCATTCATCTGTATAAAGCATTTAGAATGGGTGCTGGCGCCGGTGAATATACGTGTCTACTACATAAGAGAAAATGAAAGCTAAGAAAGAGTTAAAATAAACCAGGCCCGCTGCACAAATGAACAAACCAAGGCTTGGGTTCATACGGTATCTCGGGCAGGGCTGGGAGTTGAGGAACCAAGCTGACTGCCTCCCACCTCTCCACTCTCATGTTGCCTGGTGGACGGGCATCTGGGTTGGATGGAGAAATGGAGTGAGAGCATCCAGTCCCCACAGGTCCAGATTCAAATCCCCACCTGGCTGTCTGAAACTAGTGACAACGCTGCCCTGAACCACCATTTCCCTTCTCAGCCAGACCGGACCAGGGTGGGCAGCGATGTCGGGGTACCTGCCCTTCCCACCCTGTCACTCTGCTCCTTTGCATAACCCAGCAGCACAGCCGGAAATCACAGTGCCAACGACTCCCTCCCTCTGTAACCGACTTCCTGCCGTTACCCACCCACCTTAGGTACCAGCTCCCTGCTCCCCACCCCCCACCCTGGGTCCACAGGGGAAGGGGGTTGCAATTTCTCATCTCGAGGCTTCTACCCCAAGGAATGAACTCTGTCCCCTCCCCATAGCCGCCCCCCAACAGTGATGCGTCTTCTTGGATGGGGCTGTGGACTGCTGGTGACCATTGCCAAACTCCCTCCTGCCACTTGGCTGGCAGGTTGCTTGCTGCTACCCTTTGCTCGAAGGTTAGAGGGCAAAGGTCAAAGGCCAAGAAGCTCCTTTTTCAGATGGAGAGAAGTTGTCCCCCTGAAACTTGCAGAAAGGAAACAAACCTCCAGTTCAGCGGGACTTCAGAGTAACTGGCAGGGACAAGGGCTGCCCTCATGGTGTGCAGGGGGATGAGCCCCGCCCCTGACCTGGAAGTGAATATGGAGGACCTGTGGGGTGGTCTCTGCGACGCTCATCCAGCCAGCAACACTGCTGACAAATAATTACAGTCACAGTCATCATAGGCCTGTGCTCATTTTATAGATGAGGAAACTGAGGCACGGAGCAAGGATGCTGCCTGCCCAAAGCCACATGGCCTGCAAGAGGCAGAGCTGGGGTTTGAACTTCCCAAGGCCTGGCTGACAGGGAACTTCAGGGGATCAGGGAAGAAGATCTGGGTGGCCTCTGTGGGGTGGAAATCATAATGCTCCCTCCATTTCTGCACAAAATTGGATATCTTTTCTTCCCTGCGGCCACCCCTGCCAGGCCGGGAATTCATGTGAGACAGGCGGGGAGCTGACGCTCAGACGGCAGTGGGAGGCGGCCGGCTTGGGAAGTGCCTCAGTTGCGCAGTAATGGGGGACATGTAGGCAGCATTCCCACATCCCATATCTTTCAGCAGCTCCTACTTTGTGAGATCCTGGCACCCTTGGGCCTCAGTTTCTCCATCTGAAGGGAGAGACTCCACAGAGATGGGAGTGGGACTTGGGAGCCTGACCTTGGGGACCGGCATGTGTGGGCAGGTTCCTGAGTGCCAGGCAGTGCTGAGCACACACCCAGGTTCTTGAGTCAGGCCCTTGGGCAAGGGGCTGGGCAGAGACTTCCCCATCACCCCCGTGGAGTCTGGATTTGGCTCTGGCTTCCTCACTCCATGGCTTTGCTGTCCCCAAACATGCCAAGCTCAGTCCCACCTCCAGACCTCCGCCCAGTCACACAGCAAGTGACAACACCAGAATTCCATCCCAGCTTAGCTCAGCTCCAAAACCACTACATCTGGAGAATTTCAAAGGATTCAAGGGCTCCAGCACCCCGGGAGCTGGGCGTCCT
>PVJD01008583.1:0-71140 GCA_004026545.1 Mormoops blainvillei
TTAGAAATATATTTGGATGCATGTCAGAAAAAAGCAAAAGAATGACTTTTTCTTTTTCTTTTCCCTTTGTATGTGACAAGAAATCTAGAAACAGATGGTACAGAGCAGGTACTGTGACTCAGTGCCAGCTGGGAGCCGGGTGCTGCCTGTCTTCCTGCTCAGTTGCCCTCATCGTGTGGATCTTGACCTTCTGCTTGCTGTCTCATGGTCACAAAATGACGACTCCACTTCAGCATCACACTTGGGCAAAAGGTACGAGCAAAGCGACTGGTTTTTTTTCACAGCGTTCCTAGAAGTCCTACCTAGTGCCTTCCACTTTGATCTTGTTGGTCAGAGCCAGCTTATGTGCCAGGAAGGTGGGAAGAGTTTGTTTGTTTGTTTGTTTGTTTTTAAAATTAATTATTTATTTAACAGGACAAATTGCCGTACTAAAACAAATTAGGTTTCAGTTAGTAAGGAAAATAGATATTGCAAAAGTAAACTAGGATTTTCTGCTGGCCTTCCAAAGTTTATCAGAGCCAGGACTCTGGTCATCAGTGAGAAATTAAGGTTAATTGTTTTAATTGGCCCATCAATTTCTGTGTGTTTGTGCAGAGATACACATACACGATATAGACCTGAAGACTGATTCTCTTCCGATCTTGGCCAGAAATGCTTCTACCTCCTATCAAACAAAACATTGTTATAGAAGCTTCAGAGACTCCCATGCTATCACAGCTTTCTCATGAGGTTGTGTTTTGTGAATACAAAGTCTGTCCAGAAAAAGTCCAGCCATTGTTAATATAATGAGAATGGTTTGCATAACATTGATGTAGCCTGGCAGCCAAGGAGAGTGGACTGGAATGCACATGTGTGAACAATGATGACTTCACTGTACTAGTCAGTGGGGGTGGTAAACATGGTTGAGTGAGCATGTGTACTGTGTGGCCATTGCATTCAAAATAACAGCAAATAGAGCAACGAATCTGCATCAAATTTCGCATTAAGCTTGAACATTCCTCCTCAGAAACTATTCAGATGATTCAGAAGGCTGCAGCGGTGGGCAACTGGTGATTGGCAGCTTCGTCACTACAATGCGCCCACTCATGTGTCACATCTTGTGCAGAGTTTTTTTGTGAAACATCAAATCACCCAGGTGACTCAGCCTCCCTACAGCCTGGATTTGGTACCCTGTAACTCCTGGCTTTTCCCAAAACTAAAATCACCTTTGAAAAGGAAGAGATTTCAGACCATTGATGAGATTCAGGAAAATACAGTGGGGCAGCTGATAGTGATTGGTAGAACTGTGTGAGGTCCCAAGGTACCTACTTTGAAGGGGACTGAGGCGTCATTGTCCTATGTACAGTGTTTCTTGTATCTTGCAGCTTCTTCAGTAAATGTCTCTGTTTTTCATACGATGTGGCTGGATACCTTCTGGACAGATCTTGTATATATCACTAGCTCAAAACTATAGAGCTAATTTCCTGGCTGCATAGTATTCTACTAAATGTATATTTTATAACTTATTTAGACAGCCTTCTATTATTGGATATCGAGATTCGGATATATTTCTTTTACATTTTATTTGATAGACTTTCTGCTTGGGTGACTTTAAAAATAAAATTTTCCATAGTCCTCTTAAGATTAGTTACTCCAGAAAGCTGAGACGCTTAGAGGGCTTGATTTTATTGAGACTGATAGAAACCTGAGTGGGGTATATTGGATGGCCTACTCTGGCTGCAGGGGCATGAGTTTTTTTTAACTAGGCAAGGACATGATGATAAAATACCAACTAACAGGTAATATGAGAGTAAAGGGGAAAAGGGTATTCCGTAGTTTTCTTTTTCAGTTTTCCTTTTTCTGTCTTTATATGCTCAACTTTGGACTGAGTTGCCCTTCCCCATTATTGTCACTTTCGTTACCCCTAAAATTAGTACAAAGGTCTTAGTAGGTAGTTAGTTGTCTAAGAAAGATTTTGAAAAATCCGTCTCAGCTACGCACTGCATTTTGTCTCCTCTGTTCTTCCCTCCCCTGGATTCTGACACAACCATCTGACCCTGTGCTTTAGACATGGCTTCTGACATCCAAAACATGCTCGGCTTTTCTGTATCTGTTTTCCCTTTGTTGCTGGGCATGTCTGCAAGGGACTTCTAAGACAGGAAGAAGCCCAGCAATACACTTTTCCCACGCCATATGCAGCATACTAATGCTTGCTCCCTGGGCTCTTGTAATTGCAGATATGGACTGTTTATGTCAGGGATGAAAGTGGGTGAACAGCTGCAGCTGCCAGACAGAAGATAATGCAGAAATGAGATTGTCAAAGTAGCTTTCACAGGCCTTCAATTAACTGCTTGTTTCTCTTCCTCTTCCCTCCTTTTCCATCCCATCTTTCCATCCCAGGATTCCCAGCACCTTTCTCAAGGCTCTCATCCATTTTGCTACCTTACCTACGCTAGCTGTTCCGGAAGGAATGGTGGCCCTCACAGGAAGGAAGAGAAGAGGGAGGATGGTGGCTAGAAGTCAGGGGAAGGGGCTGGAGGGAGAGGGAGGGGCAAGAAGGTGAAGAGGTGCAGTCCTCAGGGGGAAGAGTTTGATCATGTATCACGGCAGCTCACTGTAGGTACTGATTAGAGTGTTTCTGACATTATAATTCAGTTCAGAGTTCTAATTTGTAGCCAGCATGTTAAAGTCTATACTGCAAGGCTGGGGTTGTTATGCCCACCTCACATTTCAATACTGTATAACCGTACCTACCTCTGGGGGTTAAAATGAATGATGCCTCCCGCAGGCAGCGATTCCTTCTCCATCTTCCTTCTCTGCACAGCTGGAGCACAGCTCGTTTGTGCACCTCTGGCTTGCCAGTCTTTTATTCTAGCTCTGCCATTCCTCTTCCTCCCTTATCTTACAGGAGTACAAGTGGCTATTTGTTCCTCTCTATGCCTGGTGGCCCAGCACTGAGATAATTCACCCTTCCTCCCCTTATTGACAGACACAGACATCAATCAAGGAGTGAGGACAGACATCAGCAAGCCGCCCTCTGCCCGGGCCTGACCCGACTCTGTGGGGGGGATCAGGTGCAGGCGGCTTTGATAAGGCTGTGATAAGCTCATACGGGCACTGCATCAGGTGGGCCATCCGCTGGTGCTTCCTGTGTGTGTGCTCCCCTGTGACCTGGTCCTTTGACAACACCATTTGTTGTCATCGATTTCTTGATGCTCAGAAGGTGGTGGAGTCTGCAGGCAGTTTCTTAAATCTTAGAGGAGAAAAGGCTGCATACTAACTCTGTTGGGACCTGCCAGTCCCTTTTCTGGACGGAAAGAGGCTCATTTAGGAACTGAAGAAATCTCAATAGTCAATTCCATTTAATTCAGCAGATATTTGTTGAGAAGTTGCTTGGAGTCAATTATGATGTTTGGCAGAACAAGGCAGAAGAGATGAAAGGGACTTAAATCCATGCCTTTTGGGAGCTCAGCACCTAGTGAGAGGTGCAGTGAGATGTATTTGAGAATAGCCTATAGATCTAAAAGAGGCAAGAATTCCATAATACTTAGGGCTTTACGTAGGCCAAGATACAACAGATTCATTCTGACTGGGACAGGATCTGACAAGTTTTAGACGGGGTGAAATAAAAAATGCGTATGATTTAAATGAGAGTATGTGTATATGGTATGTGTATATGAGCACGGAATAGGGAATATTCCAAATGGGAAACGAAGGAAAAAAGCTATTGTGGTTTGTCTAGGATTGAATTCCACATGTGTGTGTCTTAGTCCACTTTGGCTGTCACAACAAAATGCCATACATAGGGGGTTCAAACAACAGGAGTTTATTAACTTTCAATTCTGGAGCCTGGAAGTTCAAGATCAGGAGAGCTTTCTTCCTGACTTCTATAAGACCACGTTCTGACTGCTGTGTCCCCACCTGGCTAGGGAAAAGAGAGGGATGGGAGTGGAGGGGGGGAGAGAGAGAGAAAGCAGGCGCGCACTAGATCTTGGGTATCTTCTCTTATAAGGGCACTAATCCCATCAGACCATGACCCCTCTAGAAGGACTTCATCTGACTCTAATTACCTGTTTTCTTCCCTGCTTTGCTTTCTTTCTTCTTTTTTTCTTTCAAAGAATATTCGTTGAATACTCACAAAAACTTATTGGTTATTATGTGATAGATATTATGATAGCAAAACATGTCTGTAACCTGATAACACAAAACAGCACAGGTGAACTTGTAGAAGGGACACATAGGTTGTCTCATACCTTGTCTGATCATCTCTAGTCCCTGTGCTGAAGTCACCAGGTCCATTTCCTCCACACCTTCTGTCCCTCAGTTTTTCTTTTGCTGGGTCTCTAACTGGGCAGATTCTTTTCTAGCCCAGAAAGAAGGCAAGAGAGTCTTTCTGTACATACCACGTTTGTAAATTGGAAGGCACGGGATCTCTTATGATTGTCTGCATGTACACTGAGTAAGAATATTCAGTTTCCTTGCAAACTGTAAGAAATTAACCACCACTTAATAATTATCTAATAACAAGTTTATGCTGAGAAATATAAAATACTAAGAAAACAGAGCCCTTATGGGTCAAATGGTACATATGGGACATAAATATTAAGGGTGCACCTACTAGTATGTGCCTACTAGTGAGGTCTGCTAGAGTTACACATAGCAGTGGCTGGTGTCACAGTCCCTTCTCTCTTCCCACAATACTCATGTCCTGGACATACGTGGGAAACATTTAGTTTCCAGTACAGGAGATTTCTAGGAAGTCCTGTTTCTAAGAACTTGCGTTTCTGGTATCTTAGGGGTTTTTTTTCAAGCTGCCAAGAAAAGGTGACTCTGGTGATTATTACTACTTTTCCTAAAATGGATAGTATTAAATAAATCAGGGTCATTTTTGAAATCTCATTGAGATAAACAAATCTTAATTACCGGGAAGGCTTTGAAAATTCCAAAGGACGCTTCGTAGCAGTTTTGGCAAGCAAAGCGAAAGAGCAAACCCCTCGGGCAAGGCCGGGACAGCACGTCTATCAGGCTTTTTGTTCCTGGCACTGCCTGCCAGCCCCACGCTGCCCCCCGCAGGACCAGGCACCCAGTACAGGCTCTCTGTCCAGATCCTTTTCCCCAGGGAAGGGTGACTCTAGATAGAGTTGAGGTTTATGCCACCAATTGCTGAAAACTTGTGATTAACTGGAGACTGTCAATCATCTACACGCAAGTCTATTGCGGCCCCACTCTCATGTTCTTGTTTTGGGTCGCTGCTCCCGGCCCGCGGTTTTCATGGCCTGGCTACTCGTCTCCCATGGTACAGCTCTTTCCAGCTCACTTTACTTTATATGTACTTTTTTATGGTTATTTTAAACACACAGTTACTAGGGAAGAATAGGTGGCTTTGAGGTGTAATGCTAACATTAAAACCTGGCTCTCGCAGTAATGTGACAGTCTTTACCTTGCAGAATTATAGGTTTGTTTTGGTAACATAGTTTTTTTTTCCCAGGATACAACAACAACAACAACAACAGCAACAGCTTTTGTTGGACAATAGAAGCTGCGTCACACCTCAAGGAACAGTGAACAAAATCCTCTACCAGATAGTTTTTATTTATAAAGAATCTGATTATTTTTTAATAACAATGTTAACAATGATAATAATATCATTTACTGATCTATCACTATATGCTGGGCTCATTTCTAAGAAGTTCAAACATATTAACTCATTTGAAGACACACTAAATCAAACTGATAGGGTATCTAATGTAGGTAGACACTATGTGTCCATTGAATTCAGATGATCGTCAATACTGTACTTTTTTTGGAAATTCATATCCCCTTGGCTGTTTAAGGTAAATTCTTTTTCTCTGCTTTCATGGGACCTAAAGGCCATGTGGGCCTCCCTGAGCAGCCCGTACAGCTTGTGGCCCCACCCCGCCTCTCTGCCAGGAACTACCTGCTTCGTTCTTTCGTTACAGTTGCAAGCTGGCAAGTGTGTCTCCTCTCTTTAGCACCATTCTGTGTTCATGAAATTTAGCACATGGCAAAGTTTGGCACAAATTTAGTGTTAAAACTTGATTTGGCAAATTTGGAAGATCCCCACTCTGTTCACCTGGTTCCCTTGCTACTGTGCTTGAGGTTTTTAACCTGGACAGATGATGTGAAAGGCTTAAACTCCTGAGTCAGCCTACACAGGAGTTAAAGTGCGGATGGTCCTTCCCGTTAAGTCCCTTACTCTCAACATGTGTTTTCCTCTTCTTCTTCCACTTACTGGGATGCTTGGGGCCCCTCCAGGGTTGAAATTCAGGAAAGGGTGGGAGGTGAGAGGTAAGGATACATGTTCTTGTGGACCAGTGTTGTCATGTGCCATCACCGGCACAGTGTGGGGCACATCTGTAGAGATTCTGGAGCCCTCTCCTGCCCCATCACTGAGATATGCTCTCCTGCAGTCCACCTTGCTAATGGAAAATGAATTCTTTGGGCAAGTCACTTCTTCCTCCTCCCTTAGCCTCTGGGCATGTAGCAATGCCCTCCCAGCTTCTTCCTAATAGGATCACTTTACTCCTCTAAGCAGCTTCTGGAACAGGATTTAAGGCAGTCTCAGGCTAGCTTTTCCCTTAGCACGGACCACTTCTGGTCCCCAGAAACTACACATATTCTGCATTCCATGAAGCTCTGGGGAAAGGCCTCCTTTTCTTCTCCCTGCAGAGAGGCTGGCTACCCTTGTCTCAGGAGTGATTGAGATGTCGGGCTCCTGTGTCCCCAAACTCCAGGAGACATGGTTTGTTCTAAGTCATTTCTCTGGTTTTCAGCAAAAAAAATTTCTAATAATTCTACTCTTTCTCAGCCTTTCCAAGTTCTTTTATGGATTAGAGGTGAGTATTCAGCTAAGTATCCCCAAACTGGCTCTTAGCCACTTACTTTGAAAGTCCTGCCTTTGCTTTCTCACAACTCACTGATCTCATGTCACATGGCCCCAGTCAAACTGTGCTGCCATAGTTCAATTTGAACAGTGTGTTTTACCTACAACTGAACAGAATATGGGCAAAAGTTATGACTAGTCAGTTCACAGATGCATTCGTATAAGTAGCCAACACCTAGATAAAAGATGCTCAACCTAATTATGAAGTCTTGGAAATGCAATTAGAGCAATTAGATATCATGTTTGTTTATCACATTGGTAAAGAGTAAAGGGTTGATAACAGCCAGTATTAATGGCGTGTAGAGAAATGATGCATTGTTGGTAGAATATGCATTGGTATAGTCTTTTCTGGGGATCCATCTGCCCGTCTCCACTAAGATAAGAAAGGTGCATATTCTTTGAGCCATCATTTATACCTCACTTTCTACGCTGAAAGAATACCTGTGCCTGTACTTACAAAAGCGGGTACAAAGACATTCGTTACAGTGTTAGTCGTGAGAAGAAAAACCAGGGATAGCCCATCAATGGCAGAATAGTTAAGTTAGCAATTTTAAAATCTGTCCTAAAGTTTTTAGGTAATATTAGTGAAGGTAATGTGGGTCACTTCTAGGCTATGTCTTTTAAAAGGAAATGGACCATCTCCATGCTCTCCCACTAACTGCAGGCAGATGACTGTTAGACCCTAGGAGATGGCCAGCAATCAGATGAAAGAAACTTGGGTTCTTAAATGGAGGGAAGCTACCTGCTGACCTGCATCATTCTCATTGGACTGGTAGGTGAATAAGACATAACCTTCTATTGTCTTAAGCCATTGGCATTTTGCGGTTTATTTGTTAAAGTAGTTAGTGTTACCCTAATTCAAAGATATGTAGCAGTTAAAAAGAAGAAAACAGCCCTGGCTCGGGTAGCTCAGTGGATTGAGCATCAGCCTGTGAACCAAAGGGTTGCCAGTTCGATTCCCCAGTCAGGGCACATGCCTGGGTTGTGGGCCAGGTCCCCAGCAGAAGGCGCTCGAGAGGCAACCGCACATTGATGTTTCTCTCCCTCTCTTTCTCCTTCCCTTCCCCTCTGTCTAAAAATAAAATAAATAAATAAAATTTTTTAACAAAGGAGAAAGTAGATTAGTATGTTTTGACTTAATTACTCAAAGACATATTAAGGGAAGAAAATATAAGCCATTATGTACATTAAATAGCACCAAGATTACCTAAATGTGTGTATAAATGCATGGAAAAAGTTCTGAAGGGTAAGCACCAAACTAATAAAAGTAGATACTTCCAAAGAAAGGGGTAGGATTGGGTATTGTGGTAACTGGGGACTTTTGCTTTGTTATTATTGAAATTTTCATGAAGAAAATATTTCTTGAATCACTTGTGTAATTAAAAATTATAAAAGAAATTGGATTGGCTCCCTGGGCAATTGCTTGCCTTGAACTTTTCTGTTTTGTTTCTGTCCTCATTTATGTGAGGAAAATAGATAAAAACTTTTCATCCTGCCCTGTTCACCAATATCTTATAACCAATACAGATTATTGGGAATAATTCCAAAATTATGTTTTTGGGCACAGCTATGAGGAAACTTATCAAGAATTTTTTTAAAAACACCACAGAAGACTCTAAAATAACTTCAGAAGAAAATGGTGACAAATCAGTTATGATAACAAATAAATGTATACAGATTTAGAAATATTTAGTGGGACCATTAATGTAGCACTATGGAATTCATAAATGTCTTGCAAAAGTGATCAGGTGACATCACCTTTCCTAAAGCTTCGATGATCTAACTTCTCCTTTTAAATTCAATATAACAGCGTGGCAATAATGGGAGCACATTTTCTCTGCCCTGCCTCCAGTGTCCAGTGAGTCACCAGGGTGTGTCGTCTAAGAGAGTAAGAATACCTAAAATGTCCAGCCATGAGTGACCCAGAAAACAGGTTAGCGTGATGCCTTTTCTCCCATGCTGCCCCTCTGCTTTTTATGCATTACTTTCTTCAAGTCTCTGTCAGTTGGGTCATTGACACATTTACACAACTGTTATTGCTACCTCCTTGGCTACCTCTTTGTTACCAAGGTAATTGCCTGTCTTTATGCCCTTTGAGAAAGACCACCATTAGAGGCTCTGTGGCTTGGATTAACCTGACTGTTCTTGCTCACACACCTTCGTTCAGCTTTATCTTCAGATCATGCCTTAGGCACCACACACTGCACCTCCCAGGGGGAGGGGTTAGCTCTGTAGGCATTAAGACACTCTCCTCTCTTCTCCCTCTTTTCATTCCACTCTCCTAAATTGGTCAGATTTGATCTTATAATGTCCATTTCTTTCACAATTCAAAGGTGCTTTTTTTCACTAGTTCCATTCTGTAATTCCTGCTGCCCCATTTAGTAATATTCAGGTAAAATAGAAATAGCAATGTCTAGCCTACCTGAGTCTTTGTGAGAAGTAGAATGTGAATCAATATGCTTAGCGGGAAGACCATAATGTTACTTTCTTTCCTTCGGTTCCTCATTTCTCATATTCTGCAGGTGTTTATCAGTGTTGCAAAATACCAATCAGGGGGGCTTTTAAGCGGGGAGTTTTAGAATGGCATACCCAGGACTGTGCTTCATGGGAGATGGAAATGGTTCAATCTGAGAATGATGAGGTCAGTGAGGCTGGGGCAGCTCCAGGGTGAGTCAGGAGCTGGGCAAAGCCAAGAGAAGACAACTGCCACCTGCAGAAGCTCGCTATGCCAAGGGCCTTCTCCCATCAAGAATTATAACCTGGCAGTAAGCTTAACTTCCATTTGATTCTAATACATTAAAGCTAAAATCAGAGTAAAAGAAAAGCAGCAGAGAGAGTCTAAATCCTATCCCACTGTGTATATGATTGCTTTCCAGCGCGAAACTTTGCTGCAAGAGGAATTGTAAACCAAGCAACCAGAGTATGGGGGTTGAGCATTAATGAGAAAACACATGCTTATATTCCTCCAAGTCAAACTCTTTTCATTGGTTATCTTTGTTTCCTCTCTTCAGGTCTCTGCTGATGGCTTTCACCTTCTGTCAATAGTGTGCTCTCTCTTGTTATCTCCAGTCCGAGGGTCACGTGGATCCTGTATATGGCCAGCACACAGGCCCTCCCCGTGCCCTCTGCTGCACCTCTTCTTATGCCATGGCCCGTGGGCCCTCCCCAGAGGCAGTCCATCTGGAACCCCCTCCTCCTTTCCCTCTGTTAGTGAGAACTCTTCCTCTCTTCCCGCATGCATGAGTCTACTTGCTTTTCAGAGCCACTTCTGAACCATGGGCTGATTCTGATTCTTATCATTTGAATACTTCAAATGATTACACTATTGTCTCCCACTGTCTCCGAGTGTTTCCTTTTATTAAGTAATTTTAATGCCTTGCACAATTCTTTCTCTTCTTCCATCTTAGGATTCAAGTTAATGACCTTTTCGTCTCATCATCTTTGACTCCATTGAATATGAATTTTGTCCCCATTTTCATCTGTGCAAATTTTATCCATCCGGGCTCAACACAGGAAATATTCCCTCTTCATAGCTTTTCCTGTTTCTTGCAGCAACAAGTCTGAGTTAACTATTTTTTTCTGGATAACCATATTTCTTTGTTTGTACCATTTTATGAACTTAAAAGTTTTGATCTTGAATAATACTTAAATGTTTCTCCTTGTTCAAAATACGATATTTTAGGGCAAGAGCTGTTTTTATTCATATTTGTATTTTTACCAACCTTATTTCAGCACCTTATTTTGCACTTGGCATGCAGAGTGTACCTCATAATGTTAACTTGAAGACTGAATGATGAAACCTGTTCCCTTATCTTTTCCTATTATAGTGATACTTATTATTGTGCCATAAACTATAACTCCTGAACCTCAAGAATTCCAGGAGCTCCCCAGATCACTTCCACAACACTATTTTTAATAATATTCGATACTATTTTTTTTTAACATATCTTGTATATTGAGCTCTGTCATAACTAGTAGGAAAGGAGTATTCTATAGCTGGCCCAGAATTAAGTCACTTGTTCATCCCTTGGACAAGGGGGTGACCCATTAGCCTACCTGAGCCATACAGCCCGACCAGAATTATAACATTGGACAAGAGTTGTCCCTAAAGCACAGAGAACATGTTAACTTCTTCCTTGCCTTCAGACCTGTCCCTCTCGATCCCTCCTGTAGCCCCCCTCTAGAGTAAGCTAAGGTACAATTCTGAACAAGTACTATTTTGTTTTAAATTCTTTAATAGCTTTCAGCATGAAGTTCAAGTGCCCACTTTAGCACATAAGATTTCCCTGAGCTTCCTGTTTCTGAAACATAATCGTCTTGCATTAAGCCACATGCACGCTCACCCTTTCATCACGACAACCTTTGTTTAGTTCTCGAACCTGACATGCTGTCTTGAGCATCTGTGATTTATTCACTTCCTAATTTTTTCTTTCTAAAATGGTTTCTTTGTTTTAAACTAACATCTTAGCTTGGGCTGCTATAACAATATACCATAGACTGGGTAGCTTAGACAACAGATATTTGTTTCTCACCATTCTGGAAGTCCAAGATCAAGGTGCCAACAAATTTGGCCCTTGGTGATAACTCTCTTGCTGGCTTGCGCTGTATGCTTCCTTGACCTGTTCTTCGCGTGCGTTTGGAAAGAGAGAGAGAGAGATCTGATTTGCGTTCCTCCCCTTATAAGGACACTAATCCCCAACTGTAGGTCTTCCACCCTCATAACCTCATCTAAACCTAATTACCTCCTCAGACCATTCACTGGGGATTAGTGCTTCAGTGTATGAATTTTGACGGGACATATTCAGTCCATAACAACTAGTAAACTCGTTTTCACCCTTTAGTTTAAGGATCGTGTGTATTCTGGGAATCCACCTCAACTTCCCTGTTTCGTTTAAATATCATCTCTCCGTTCTTATAGCATTATGTGACTGCTCTTATCACACCCTCCTTCCGTAACGGCGAGTTCACATGTGTGCTTCTATTTTCCTGGGTGCTCTTTTGTTTTATTCAGTTTTTGAAGCCACAGCATAGCCTGGGGTCTGGCTTATACTTGTGGGAACTTGGTAGCTTTGAAGGATTTAACTCCCAAGATTTTTCAGGTCCCTTCATGAAATTCGAAATAAGTAATTGCTCTACTTATTTAACCTTCTTCACTTTCAGAAGTGTTTATGTTGGACAAATTTATTATTTGATTCTAGAATTTTGCGAAAACTTCTTGTTCATTTTTATTTAGATAAATATTTTATTTCTAGTTGGATGATTAATAGTTGATGCTGCTATTGAAGCACTTATAAAATCGAATTATATTAATTATTTATTTGCTTTTCTATCCACCTCATTCTATTGTGAAGTCCCAGAGGTAGGGCCCACATCCTATTATTTATTATTGTGCAGCCAATGCCTGGCACATATACAGTTCTCAGTGAATGTTTATTGAATGAATACAAATACATGCCCTGTCTTTCCAACTAATCTCCTGCCTCCTTGTGATACTACTGAAATTGGCTTTCCTTTTGTTTATACTCTTTGTATCCCGCCTTTGTGTATCTTTCAAGAGCCCTGCTTTTATAATTACTCCCTTTTCTCTAACGAGGAAAAGCAGACGCCAGGACAAGGCTATGCTATTTGCTCACAGAGCCTCCACCACCCATGGATTCTAACCCTCGTCTGCTGAATAAGAGGAGGCATCAGGAGCCCCAGGTGGCAAATTCACATCATCTTCACGTCAGGGAAGACTGAGCAGGTTTGGGGATGCCGCCTAAGAACCTCTGAAAGCTAGGAGAGGGCGTGGAGTCAGTCCTGAGCTTGACACTGTGGGCCGTTTTGGGAAAGCCTTGCGGCTGTCACTTGTTCCATTGTCAAGGGTAAGCAAACGGAGGGGAGCCGGAATAAGAATCAAAATGTCTTAGTGTGAATTTTTTTTCCTGCTTACCTATCAGGTGTTTAGCAAGTCGTAAGTTCTGTGAGCCTTGGTTTCTATACTTCTGATGTGGGATAATCAGATTTACCCTCTTATCTCACAGAATTGTTTCTGGCCGCAAATGAGGTGAGGGCTCCAAAGTCAATGGCACATTGTGAATAAGTTCACCAGTGTGAGAAGTTATTATAGTTACTATTTTTTTATCAAGGTGATGGTATTCTTAACTGGTTCCTGGATTTACGGAGGTAATTATGTAGACCGCCTACTTTTTCACAATTTAAACGTTAATTTTTACATAACTATATCCTGTTAGGAGACACTGCTCCTACCAGTTAACCTTTTCGCTTTGGAAAATAGTATTTCATCTAAGCTGGCAACCCAAGAATAATTAATATTCGAGCAGCACCTAGTGCAGCTCCTGTTGTGAGGATTTTTCTCCCTGTTGAGAAGTCAGGGACGAAAAGGGCAGTGGCGTGAAAGGAACGCAGAGAGCAGCTCCCTCCTTGCAGCTTGGTTTCATTTAGTTTTATCTTGTGGACAAGCCCAGCCCTGTTGGAAAACGACAGTGTTCCTCAATCACCCATCATCTCAAGCTTCTCCTCTCAGAAAAATCTTGACGGCCTGTCCATTAACAAATATTTATTGAGTACCTTCTGTGTGCCAGGCAGAAGAAAAATACAATGGTGAATAAAACAGACAAGGTCTTTGGGTTTTCAGAGTTCATAATCTAGTGGAGGAAATGAACAGAAAACAATTATACATGTTGGAGAAATATAATTAAAAACAAAATATCCTCCGAACCCAGAAAGCCTCTCTACAAAGGTAAGAGAGATAGAAATCAGTTTTATTCTTGAGTAAGCATTAAACCAGAAAGCGACGTGTGTCACAGGCAGTCCCCTAAGAGACTACATGGACGGGAAGAAATCTCACCCTTTTATATAGCAAAGTAGATCGAGCCCATTACATGCATGTTTTTGAGAAAAATGATAACAAATACCATTTGTTACACATGATTCACCCTAACTTTACCTGGTAAGTGAGGTGACCATCCGTGATAGCTAATTGGCTTTATCCAGAAGAAAAACAAGTTTCTCATACCTTTATGACAGGAGACAGCTTGGCGACTTGGAGCAAAGAGCCCACCGAAGTTAGACTCCTGCTTTCCCACAGATATTGGGAAACTGAGGTGCTCTCACCCCTGATGATTGTATTTCAGAGATGACTCCTAGGTTCTTTAAAAAGACATTCATGGGTTACGAAGATGACAAAAGTTCTATCTAGTTTTCAAAAGATTTGATATCTATTTCTAAGGGAAGAGAAAGTACAAGTTTTCTGAAGTGAATGGTCTAAGAAAAAGGAGAAGGAAACCTCTTCCCTTACTGTCAACAAGGAGAATTAAGCCTTTTATTTGAATTTTTATTGTACATATACAGATAACTAATTGAAGAATTCCAAAGGTGAAAAAGTTTTCAACTCAGAAAGACCTTACTGTAGTCGATTTATTTTTTTAATTGATTTGGAAATGCTCACTCAAATTAAGGATAATGTTGATCTTTCATACCCTACGTATGTGTATTAATAATACCTTTTGGCCTCTAATTTCCTGACATATTTTATTAGGCAGAAATGTCAAGATTCCCTATGCCCACAAAGCTGCGGAGAAGCTGCAGCGACAATTCATGTGACTGAAATGATTAAAGTCTAAACATTCACCATGTGGGCAAACCAGGGCTAGAAACTGGAAAGTGCTCTTGAACCTTTGTCTTGAGGACCGTTGAAGCAGCCGAAGGCCATCATCATCACACTTTAACTTGTTACATTTTAACCGCAGCACCTTGTAAATTGGCACATAGTAAGCTCTCAGTGAACCTCATATGACTGATGAAGAACCGAATGGTCTGAGTCAGCACAGACTGACCATATGCAAAGGAACGAGCATCGTACTAGGATCAACAAGTCCTCTGCCAATTCCCCCAGACAACTGGGTTCACAGATACTGATGTCTCTGCATTTTCCTCCCTTCTCTGCCAGCCCTTGTGGGAATATCCAAAAAGCACTCTTAACACAGACTTAAGCTTAATGTACTAAGCTGGCTAAGCTTCCTTTCTGGGTTTTGCCAAATTCTAGAACTTCTGCTAGATATTTCTAGTCTATAATGGCTGCATAAGAAAGGGCCCTTCCTATTCTACCTCCCTGACCAAAGGCCTGCATTGCCGACACTCGGGCTGGATCCCTCAAAGCTCTGGGGTCCACACATTTTGCTGACAGTGGATAGGTGTATGCCACTACACCATGGCGTCGTGAGTGATGGATAGCTTACTGCCTTTGCTTGTGATCACCGTCATCTTCTTCACTTTCCCCAGATGCTTTTCCTTTGCCGATTATAGTCCATTCTGATCCTCTTTGTGACCCCCACCCCCACCCTCCGGAAGCCTCTGAAGGTTTTTCTCTTTTCAGTTTCTCTCCATTCTATGTCTCTGTTACAGCCATGCACACAAGATATGCTTTTACTATGTATATGTGTTTAGAATAAGAGTCACCTAGAGGTAATCACTGACATAGTATATGACATGGCAGGTCAGAAGTTTCTTCCTTCCTCAAGAAACCCTCAGATATATGAGGTCTGTCTGGAAAATGCTCAGCCGTTGTTAATATAACAAGAATAGTTTATGCAACATCGATGTAACCCGGCAGCCAAGGAGAGTGGACCAGAATGCGCACGCAGGAGCAATGACGACTTCGCTGTACAAGTCAGTGGGGGGCGGTAGATGCCATTGAGTGAGCATGCGTACTGAGTGGCCATCACATTAAATGACTGAGTAGAGCAATGAATCTGCATTAAATTTTGTGTTAAGCTTGAACATTTCCCTGTGGAAACTATTCAGATGATTCAGAAGGCCACAGCTATGGGCAACTGGTGATTGGCAGCTACATCACGACAACACGCCCACCCATGCATCACCTCTCGTTCAAATTTTTTGGTGAAACATCAAATCACCCAGGTGACTCAGCTCCCCTATAGCCCAGATTTGGTGCTCTGAGACTTCTGGCTTTTCCCAAAATGAAAATCACCTTTGCAAAGGAAGAGATTTCAGACCGTTGATGAGATTGAGGGAAGTACCACAGAGCAGCTGATGGCGATTGATGGAACTGTGTGAGGTCCCAAGGTACCTACTTTGAAGGGGACTAAGGTGTCATTAGTACAATGTTTCTTGTATCTTGTTCAATAAATGTCTCTATTTTTCATATTACATGGATGGATACTCTCTGGACAGACCTCTCCTATAATTATGTTTTCCTAGATTCAGCCAGTAAGATGTTTGTAATTAATTAAATCTTATTAGCAGTCATGAAAAGGGAAGAGATTTTTCACTATCTAGAGGAAGACACAAACTCTTTTTAACTTGAGAACAAAGGATTTCGGAAAGGATAAAAGGGGCAGCGTTTAACATAAGAAAACTACAATTTACTTAAAATTACCCTAGTAGTTAGTAAAGACTTACATGACCGCCGAGCTTTAAACATTCAAACATTCAATCAGCTGGTTATTTGGCACTGTGCCACTTAAACATACAGATGATTGATTTCATTATTAAATCACTTGACTACATCGTCCTGCTGTTTTGGCAAGTTGCCAGCAGCCTCAGCCTGCAGGGTTTTTCAAGACAGCTCTTCACCGCAGTCTCATGGCGAACTGGTAAATGGCCATGAGTTAGGAGGCGTTGTTGGCTCTACCCCAGGCAGGTAAATTTTGGTAAATGAGATAATCTTGGGTAAATTAATTTGCGTGGACCTCAGTTTCCTCTTCTGTAAACTGCAAGTCGAGTGGATTATAAAAGTCTGTAAATACGAAGCTGTCTCATTGGTGAGGAAGGACTCTGTGAATAACTTTGCATAAAGTATGCATTTCGGCTTCTGTGCTGTTTTTGTTTTGCCTTCTAATGTACTTCCTGACTCACAGATTCAGGTGATTTACAAGGTGTTCCACATCGCCCCTAGGTATTGATACACCTGTAGACTGCTCTGTCCCTGGGCTTACAAGCGCCTTCTGTTCTGGGACCCATAAGGGCAGTCTTCATGAGGATAATTAAAACCCTTTGGCCTCAACCAACAAAACTGATTTTAATCAAAAAAAGTTGAACGTGGAGATTTCCTTCTCAGTAGCTGGATAAATCGGTACAAACAGGATGCAGAAATGGAATATCAAAGTGAAAATTACCTCTGCTGGTCCCTTGAAGAGCAAATTGTGTTATTGACTTTTCTTCAACATAGTTCTTGTTCTGCCTTGTAGGGGATTTTCTTCTTTGCATTTTTTAAAAATGGAATTTGATGATCTGTAGGGAAGGGAACAAAGCCTTTCACTAACACAGCCTCTGCCTTGCTAGAGGCAGAGCTAACTTTGATGTTGTAATTTTTAATTACAGTAGAGACGTGCCATGGCCTCCTGAGTAAAAACCAGCTACTGTCTGCCCTGCCAGAAAGTGGCCAGGACATAGGCAGGAAACAGGGACATCAGTCTTCCTGAAAATTGGAGCCCGATGTGCTTATATGCAGGAGTAGCTTGGGCAAAATCTGTGCCTACCCAGACACTAGCCTTTCGAGGACTGGCAGAGATGTGGTCTACCCCTCTCTTGAGAATTTCTGAGGGACACATGGAGCCCGGACAAGCCTCGTTTCACAACTTAATCAGTCCAGGGGACACGAGCAACGATGCTTCGCCTGGTAGTAGTTATGTAAGATGAAAGGAGTTTCAAACCTGAATGAAGCTGTATTATTCAGCTGCTTTCATTCACTTTAAAGACATCCTACTCTCTAGGTTATGCATGAATTTCTCCCATTGGCAGGAGTGAAGCACAGTAGCCAAAAGTCGTCAATGTTTTATAAACTGTGACTAATCCCCAACATAGTTTCTCTCTCTTTTTAGTCTCTCTTTCTCTATTTTCCCTGCTGTTCAGAATATTTTGTATTTGCTGATATTTAGCTGCTACTTTTCTGTACTATTGTTATTTTTTAAATCACTTGAGACCATGGCATAGTGTGGGCTTTAGGATTGATAGGGTTATTAGGGGAGAGTGCTCTTCTCAGCCTTTATATTGCGTTGAAATATTTTGCTTGAAAATAGCAACAAATAAATCTGAAGCTCTGCCTTCCAGAAGTAGCAGCACAGTGCATGTCCAGGGTCGCCTTGGCTTTTACCAAGCTGTTGCCACCCAAAAATAGTGGTGGGCTTATCAATGTTTAGCAAACACTGGTAATGAACGAGGCCAGGGCAGACATAGCCAGTGTGTGTTTTTTTAATCATGCATCATTTAGTACAAAGATGACTCTTGGATGTTTTGGCAAATTAATTTGTATTGCACTTCAGAGAAGGGAGAGAGCAGCTGGGCTGTAGCCCACGGAGCTGCACTAGCTGCATCTGCTAATAGAGTTGCCGCGGCTGCAGCCCCCTAGGAAAGCACACATGGAGCCGTAGGCACAAGGAATTCTTTGCTCTTTCTCTCCAGGGCTTCGGCGGAAGCCCTGTCTGTCCTTCTCTTGTGGTTCTAAGATTTCCTGCTGTTCTATGTCAGACACTTCAGTGCAACCATTTCCAAAAGAATTATCCTCTACAAATTGAAAATCAGGCACAATGCCACCTTCTTTGAAACCTGATTACATATGAACTCCTGAACATTTGTACAATTCAAATATAACTCCTCCCCATCCCTCTTTTACATTTGCCGTTTTGTGTAACTGTATATGGAAGATTTTAAGTGGGCTAGGTTTTTGCTAGGTGTCGATTTAAAGACAAATGGTCTGAAAGAAAAGTGCACTTGAAAGATGTTCCAAATTTAGTTACCCTTCTAAGAAAACATCAGATGGGAAGTGGAAGGAGAGGGAGATGTAAGTTATTGCACATAAAAAGATATTCAAAATCTCCCCCAATCTTTGTCATTCTCATAGCCACTACACTAATGGCTGCTCGCACCCAAACCTCTTCACCATGAAGTCTCATCTCCCACCACAGCCAGCGTACAGGAGCCACCAAGCTTCCTCCTCCTTTTCGTTCCACTACCTTCTTCTTCTTCTTTCTTTTAAATCGGGAATATATCTTTTTGATGCAAACCCTCTTTCCCTTGATTTTCTCCAGTTCTGCCTCTTAACTCTTGCCCGAGTCCTGCAACACCAGATCCCGGGAACCACCCTTGTTCCTCTGCTTTAGAGGGCAGGCGAGTGGGAGAGGCCATGTGGGCAAAGTCAGGATTTTTTTTTTTTTAACAAGAGAGAAGGAATGCTAAGAATATTTATATTTTAATAATTTTTAAGGCTACATTCTTGTCCCTGGGTACACATGATTTTCTTCTAAAATATATAACAAAATCATCCTGTTTTCTGCTTTTCAGAGGAGCTGAACAACACCAGGAGTATATGAGGCCTGGGGTGACTTTCGGGTATTTTGTAATGATGACATGTGTCCACTGAGACCCTTTAGGCTTCAGGTAGAGTGAATAAGGGACACGGGAAGAATAAAGCCTTTTTATATCATTTAATACTGTCAATTAATACTCAAATGTAATTTTTATATTTTGATTGATGAATAGCTCTATGACTATCTTTATATGTAAGAATTTAACATTCAAAACCAATTTATACTTTAAGCCTGGGGTTTTCATTGTTTGGTTGCTAAATAGTTTCAAGGACTAAAGAGTCCTTGAAAAGCCTGACAGGCGAGTGTTTTGCGGTTTGACCCGTTCCAATAGCCTCCGTGGCCGTGATGAACACGCTGCTACTGAAGGTGACCGAGGCCATGAGCGCCACCTAAATACCGAATATCTATGGAGAGCTTAATCTGCAGGGTGTGTCCAGGAACTTTACAGGTACTAATTCATCTAACCTTCATACCGACCTCATTCGGAGAGACTTCTTATTTCTGTCATTCAGGGCGGGACATAGAGGCCCAGAGAAGTAAAGTAACTGGTGAAGTGGGCTTGGTGCCAAGTCGCTTGTATTGGCCAAGCACAACCTGTGTCTCGCCATGCAGTCTTTAGTAAACGACCAAACAACCCTTACCCTAGCGCTGCCCTCGGTGGGCTCTCGGCCAGGTTGCCACCCCTGCTCGACGTTTATCTCTGTTAGAAAAACAGATTGAAAAGTTGCCACTGGCTTCTGATGTCAGATAATGTGCCATCCAACTCTACGTTAATACATAAGGACAGAAAATAGAATCACAGCTTCTGCGCTATCTGTGGCAGACAGACTATGGCTTGAAGGGCACCTGTTTCTGAACAAATTAAGGACATGTGTATAGAATTACGGTTAGCAGTTTTCAAATCTGAGCATCTGCTGTTTTGTGCCCAGCACGGTGCTAAGCAGACATAATAGAAAACACAAAAGAACAGAAAACAGAAAATATTTATTAGGTTTTGAGCTCCCTGCAGTTTTGTAGGGGGAATATGACAACATACTGTAAATAAATAATGAATAGTACCTGGGCAGATTTGAGCGAGGTTCAGGGAGTGCTGTTCCGATAACGGGTATTAGAGGAGCTTTGTGTTACGTACTGGAGACTGGACCTAACACAGGAGCCACATGTGGCGGCTTCAGCAGCTCCGTCATCCCCCGCCCTGGGAAATAGAAAATGTCGTTCCATGTTTACCATCTTCTGAGCCTTGAAATACTGCACGATTATCAGCATCGAGTCAGCTATTGCCCAGTAATATTTTTCCACATTGACTTTGAATTCAGAGATGTGCAGATAAGTGTTAGAATCAGCACTGAGTGGTACAGTGTGACCTCTAGAAGTGTGTTTGACACTTGCTGGGTGGCTTGGGTCATTGTTCTTCACTGGTCCTGGAATGTCTGAGGACATGGCACATGCAAAGGGCTAAACCTTTCACACGTTTACTATGTAATTAAGACCTACTACTATGTGCCAGGCTCTCTGTGAGCTTTCTATTTCAAATTCTGGGAAGATGAAGCACAGAATTTAGTGTCAGGAAATCTGGGTTATAATCCTGCTTTCTCTTTAATTTATAGTGAGGCAGAATGATAGTCAGTTTATCTATCTTGGCTTCAACTGCACAATTGTGAATGAGAAATTGGCTGCATCTGTTGTTTGTAAATTGCGCTCGATGGAGTTCTGTGGTTTCTTTCTCAGGGTTACCTGGGGATATTCTAAAATAGTGGTTCACAGGCAGGGCCAGTTCTTACCCGCTTACTGCTAGAAGACATTTTGATAATGTCTGGGGAATGTGTTTGCTACTGGCTTTTAGGGTAGAGGCCATGGATGGTGCCTGCAATGCACAAGACAGCTCCCACAACAGAGACTTTTGCGGCCCAAATGGCAATAGGGTTTAGACTGAGAAACCCTGCTGTGGAAGATGTGCAATGAGCCCGAGCTGGTGGGACTTTCAGGCCCCGAAGCCACTAACGCGGAAGTACACCTGCTTTTATTTGGTGGGTGTAACAGGCATGAACCTGACAGGCAATAAACAAATGTGCAAACTTTAAGTTTATTTTCTGTAATTGAGCTTAAATTATATCTTAATTCCCCAATCTGGTTCTTAGTTCACAATTTACACTAAGGTATTTCAAGGTTCTGCTCTTTTTTCCCCTTCTCCTGAGCTCTGAATCTGCTTCTAGGACTTAAAAACCAACTGCTATTAGGGGAAAGTGGTAGTTTTGTCCACTGTCAGCTTTGTTTTCAGCCACATGCCTGTCTGTGCTGGTCTTTAGTCATCACAGTTTTTTTGTTTGTTTGTTTGTTTGTTTGTAAGATTTAATTTTTTTAGAATAGTTTTAGGTTCACAGCAAGATTGAGGGGAAGGTACCTTATACCCTCTGCCCCCGCACATGTAGAGCCTCCCACATTATCAATATCCCCCGCCCCGAGTGGTAATTTGTTACAACTGACGTAACTATTAATTCTTCGACACATAACCTTACCTTAAAGGCTCACTGTTGGTGTTGTACATTCTATGGGTTTGGACCAACACATAATGACATATGTGTGTTTATCATGTTGGTATCTTACAGAGTATTTTCACTGTCCTAAAAATCCTCTGTGTTCTGCCTTTTCATTCCTTCCTGCAATGCTTCCCCCCAACCTCTGGAAAATGCTGATTTTTTTTTTTTTTTTTTTTTTACTCTCTCCATAGTTTCGTTTTTCCCAGAATGTCACATAGCTAGACTCATACAGTATGTAGCCTTTCCACATTGACTTTTTCTACTTAGTACTATGAATTTAAGTTTCTTTCTTGTTTTTTTTTTTTTAAGTGTGTGTGGTTTGATAGCTCATTTCTTTTAGTGCTAAATAATATTTCATTGTCTGGCTATACCACAGTTTATTCATTCACCTACTTCAGGGTATATTGGTTGTTTCCAAGTTCTGCCAATTATGAAGAAAACTGTATAAACATTCATGTGCAGGCTTCTGTGTTAAGATACAAGTTTTCAACTCCAGTTACCAGTTTTTATCTTTACTGCTCTTGTCCCTGACCCGCTGAAGCCACCAGCTCATGGGCTTCATAGCATCTGTGATAGCATGCCCTAGTCACACCTGTAGTGACACTTCAGGTTCAATCCCTCAGCCTCTTGTGGTCCTATTATGGAGTCATTGAAAAATTTTAAATTTGCCCTCTAACCCCTCTAGGTTGAGGAGCCTCACAGTTGGGCTCTCTCAGACCCTTCTCTCCCTACACCTGACTCTCCACTATTTCTGTTCCCAGTGTGGTTTCCTGCTGGAGAGGGGAATTCTCTCTCTGGCACTGCTAATGAGAGTTGGGTATATTTCTCTCCAGCTCTCAGGCTCCCCGTCTTATCTAGGGTTCCTGTGCAGAGACTCCCGCCAGCATCTTATTCTATTATTATTCCCTTCACTGTCCTTTCTTCCTCCAAGTTGGCTGAAATTCATCCCTTCAAGAGTAGGAAATGGCTTCTATATTATCTGGCATTTTTTTTCTAACCTTATTGTATGTAGTATAAAATTAACGCTTTTATTTTTATCAAAACTTCCATTTCAAGAAATGATTTCTTGTTACAAAATCCCTGCTCTTGAAATAGAAAAACTTTGTCTTTTAAGCTATTAACTCTGCCGTAAATTTCAAAACCCTGAATATAAGAATTGACTTCTTTGCAATCCAGCAGTGTCTGGCCTCCCCTAATGATAGAATGCCAGTGATTTAAAGAATAGTGGGTTTCAGGATTAACAGTTTCAACTTGCTTTCAAAATGTGATCTGCTGCTTAAAAAAATAAAAACGTAGGAAGAGAAGAAGAATAAAAGGATGAAAAAAGGAAGGAAAGTGGAAGGAAAGACTGAAAAGCCCTCAGCTAGATTCTAATTCTTTCATCATAAAGTGATCTGAAGGTGTGGGAAGCTTGGGTGTGTCTATGCTTATTACTCTCTTTCCTGGATATATAATTTTCTTCTCCACAGGAACCATGGGAGGAGAGGTCTCTGGAGTTTCCATAAGGAAGTGAGAAGATCCACACAGGACTTTTTTCTTTGAAATTCATTGTCAATGGGAAAGCAGGAGTGGGTAATTGGAAACATTTGACACACATTCAGCCAGGTACGACTCATATTTATTATTCATCTATCTATCTACCTAGCTATCTAATTTTTAGCATAGGTGATACTTTCTGCCTATTATTTTAGGAGATTAAGATTTAAATATTTAATGACAGGGCAAGGGTTTATTTGAGACACATTTTGCATCATTCATTCATTCAAAGAGTATTTATTGAATGTGCGATCCATGGATAAACCCCTTGACCTAGTCTAGCACCTGGAAGACTAGATTCTAGTCCTGCCTGGGTTATTAAGAGGTGGTATGACTGAAATAAACCACTACATCTTTATATGGATCAACTCATTCATATTTAAAATTGAGAGCTATTTCTGTGGTTAGAAGTATGTACCCCACCCCCACTAGCCACTAGTGGTAGAGCTTTCTTAGAATATAATGTGCACATGAATGTAATCCTACGTATAATGATTTAAAGTGCCTATGATTAAGTAATCAGTTCTATTTTATCTTATTTAGTAATCATTACCTGATAAAGTACACAGCAAATAACAATTACCAATCTAATGAATGTAAGCTACTGGCAACCCAAAAACTGAAATCCATTTTGGCTATACATAAACTTTATGTATTTCAGATAAACTCTAAACTATAACATAAAGTTTTATTCAAAGTAACAAATAAGACACTTCAGGTGAAAACAAAGTGAAGCGAGTTTTATTCTCTCTTTTCTTTCCATTTAATCCCCCGAGTTTGGGTAAATTTAATCAATGAAGGACCATGTTGAAAGCTAACACATGTATCTGGTGGGTTAGGTTTCTGATTAAAGAAAAAACATTGAACTTTTTAGTCAGGACAATGTTCTGGAAAATCCAGCTTTCAGTCATGTTGCATCTGTTATCGGAATAATTTATTATGAAATTCACTGTTGAGTTGAATTTTCAACTCAAGCATTGCTATTTGGTAGGAGCTAACATTTTAAATTTAGAGAGCTTTTGGAAGGGCACATTTACGTGGGGATAACTGTATGGTCCCAGGGAAAAATTACCTACCTACCATTGTTAAAGCTCAAGGCATGCTACCCAAATGCATCCAGCAGGCTCTTCATCTCTGCTAGTGCACATATTTCCACCTCTTCTTGAAAATGGACCATCCTGTTATTGATGCTGAATGCCAATTCTTTGCATTCATATGGTCACATTTACCTTTGAATTAGAATTGCGGATGTCTCTGTTATTAGCTGACTGCCTGCTCATTTTTCCTAAGGTTCTGGTTTAAGATCATACTTTACTTACATTCTAGTCTTCAGCTGGAAAACATGCTTAAAAGTGCCCACTTGTACCCTTGCATGTGAGTGGCAGAAATAGTGCAAGAGGAGTGCAATGTGGATCCTGCTGTAGATCCCTTTCTGTTCCTTCTCATAGCCTGATAGAGTGATTGTAATTCTGATCTCAGCGTTGGTTGTGCCCTGGGTAATTACAGAATTCTGGGTAAAGCATTCGCTTACCCTTTCTTTCCTTGCCAAAGGATTTGATGAAGACAATGATGGGCTCCAAAGCAGTTTCTGTTGCTGTTAATCAACATACACTGAAATCTTAGCCTAGTATATTTTCTGCAAACATGAACGAGACAGGATTTTTGCCCTTTAAAAATGCGCATGGCTTGAGAAGAATAAATACATAAAAATAACTCTGCCATGTACCACTATATCTGAAATTTCATTTAGCTGATAGTAGTGTGGTATTTCTGTTATTACAGATTCAGCATGGGCTAGCATTGCATCTAGATCCGTATCACCTAGCTTTTACATAGGTGAGGAATCGAAGACCTGGCTCTAAGATCACTTAGCTGCATCTGCTTTACATATTTTGTCCTTAGGGAGATCTCTGAATGCCCCTGTATTTAAAGTGAACACAATCAAGAATCATCTTTTGAAGTAATATAATATAATCTATAGAAAAATCTGACTTCAATTTTTCTTCTTCCTCAATGTTCATTTATTCAGAAAAAAGCACAGGAGAGAGTTCATGGCTCATTTGAAGCATATCAGGATCTGTTTAATGAAGAGAGGCAGTTGGAGCTGCATATTTTCAGTCGTGGAAAAGGAAATTAATAAGAGATGGAGATAATCACAGCTTCTATGGAAGTCAGCTTGCGATACAGGTATGACTGCTTCCCATGGAGGTTTACATAGCAAGATACACTCAGCTGATGATTGTCTTGTGCTTTTTTGCAGAGGTGTGCCACAATATAATGTGACAAGGATGTATCAAAGCACGGCCCACCCCCACAGGTCAAAATATTCTATACCTTGTATTTATGTAGCACCTGGCCCCAGGGCTCTCACAGTGCCGACACACAACATTACTCCCTGATTACATTTCACCAGCCCCTGCGGCGGTTGGGTGACTGCTGTGCAAATCCAGCCATAACTGCCTGTGCCCAGTGAGGAAACAGAGCAGGACTCGGAAATGCAGCTCCGAGTTTGAACTTCAAGTGGTGTACTGCATGATGAATTAAAGGTAAGGAGGCTTAGACTAGCTGTCGGAAAGGGCTTTGTCTCCAGAGGAATATTAAATGTAAAATTAGGTTCAAGGATAGAGTGGTCATGGCTGATACTATAGAAAAAATAGCAGGGAATTATGGATTTTATTAGGAAATAAAGTAAGAGACTAGTTATCAAGAGAAAGATCGTCTGACTCGTCGGTTCAGTGGACTACCATTTGTTTCCTGCGTGTCAGTGGCTCATCAGCACACAGTAAAAGAACGCTGCTTATTTAAATGTACGTCATGCCATAGCTCTACTTGTGGGAGAGACGGGCAACGGGCAGGGGAAATTTGTGGCTAAGGGAGCATCATACACACCCAAGCTATCTGGGAACTGGCACACCTCCCAGTTCAGCGATTTAGCACATTTATTGGGGCTAATGGAATATACCTTTATATCAAAGGGACGTGTATTCTGTCTTTCTAATCATATTTTCTGGATGTGAATATCAGTGTTTTCACTGGCTATGCTATAAAACTTACACGGGCCTCAGAGTTTAGAAAAACATGTGGCCTCGATTTCCACTTAACAGTGATGTCTCTGGCATACATGCTTATTTATGCCAAACTAATGATGTTGAGGATGCCCCCTACCCCTTTCTGACCCCTTGCTGGTACATGGGCTAAGGGCAATGGTTCCTTCTTTCCTGTCATTATCTTGACCTGACATTTACAGGATGAATGATAAACATCTTGTTTTCATATGTGAGAAAACCCAATAAAACCCTCAAGAACCAACTGCAGTTGGAACATGATTACCACATTGAATAACTTGCTAATACTTTGTCATCATTGTCAGAATGAAGGGAAGGAAAGACATTAATAACTATGGGTACCGTGACAAGTATAGGGACATCTCAGTTCCTTTCCTTCAGACTCAGAATTTAAGAAAGTGCAGTGGACCCAAGACCATTGTGAATCTAGACAACTGTGTGACTCTTGCCTGGTAGGCTCAAACCCTCCAGTCTTCCAGTTGCTTGACTCCCTGTAGGGAGAGGAGTGCCTTAAGGTTCAAGGAAACCTGCCTCCTTAAAGCACACTCTCCCCTTGTAGTCCGTACTCTAGTTGCCTACAGCTGGGAAGTTTCCTATCAGTTGGCCCCAAATCCATTTCCAGTGATTTTGTGTGCATTTTCCCCAGACTTCTCTAAGTCTGAGGACAACAGAGGCAGGGCTATTTCAGAGATGGAGCTTGAATTTCTAGGTTGCATGTCCCAGGTATGCTTGGGAGGTCCCTCCCCATGTGATGATGAGTAGGAACAAGATGGGGGCTTGTGTCCTGTCAGCTGGGGATCTGCATTTTGTACCCTGCAAATACTACCTGTGGGTCTGCATAGATACAAGCCAAGCAATCTCAGTCACCTCTCCCACTTTTACCAATATAACCCCATAGTGAATCTTAGGTTTCTGATGGCAGAAATAAACTTTTATTTTTTTCTTGAATTGCTACAAAGCACTGGCCTTCTTCCTTTCTGTTAAAACCAGTGGCCAACCACCAGCTTACATCCTACTTTTTCAATCTTCTCCAATCTTCATAGGAACAAAGAACGCCAAAGGCAGCACGCATACACTCAATCAAGAAAGCAATTCTGGAAACTCTGGTCTGCACAAATGGATGAGGCAATTAGGTAAGATGCCTGTAGGCATGGTTTGAATGCTCAGGGTGAAATTATGTTGAGGGAATTTTTTTTTTGTAACCGATTGCCCTCTGGCTTGCTTTATTCCCTTCTTCTTGGAAATGATTTTCATATCCCTTATTTTTCACCAATGATGTCTTTTCATTTTACATGGCGAGGTGAGCCTGGCAAGGCCCAGCATCAGCAGGACTTGGAGCTGTTGTGGGCTTAGAGTACTGGGAGTACTTTCAGAGATGCTAGCCACGTCCGTTCTCTTCCCAGCCTAACGCCCCCCCTAGTCTATGGCTTATGCCTTTGGAAAGGGGAGGGGAAGGCAGCAAAGGAACGAAAAATGGAGGGCACTGGGGACTTCAGATGAGGGGAGGTAAGTCGGCGAAGAGGCGAAAGGCACAGAAGGCAGGTTTCAACAAAATTTGGCCTTTCATAAAATTTTAACATGGGAGAAGCTTGGAAAAAATGAATACCTGCTTACAAACTGTATCACAGGCAGTTTGAATAACTGCTTAGGGTAGTTTCCCCAAAGTGAGCTTAGATGGGTCCGAGGAGGTCAGTATTTTAACATTCTTTATTTATGTCAAATTATAATCTTCACTCCAACCAGAAGCGTCTGAGGGTTCTTACTCAATTGTATTTTTACAAGAATTAGCCATTAATTCTTTTTTAATATTTAAAATTTCTTTGCTTAATATAAGCCAAAGTTTTACCTTACTATTTTAATTTTATTTTCAATTATTATATGGGCAAATACAAGGCAGTATGTCTGTTGCCTTGTATTTCCTCTTTTAAAATTATTTAATTAGATCTTTTGCCCATAAATGTATGTTAGAGTATTAGAAATGTAGTTAGGAAAGCCTTCTTTTTATATTTTAAATGGCATATCTAGAGTACGTATGTAAAAAGCCAGTGCAATGCATTTTCAACTCAATGAACTTTTTTTGTATGTACACCCAGGCATGATCTTTCCCTTTTATTTTATTTTTAAAGTTTCCTTTCCAATCTTATCGCTCATTCTAACTTATTTTTAAGTCACCTAACAACTGTTTTTCACATAAGCACTGATGTGAGACACATATAAGGTGATTTTTCTCAGCAGAGGAAAAAGAAAATCAAAATGCTTTTTGCTCCTTTGAGAAATACTATAAAGAGATCTGGTAGAAGAGAAGAAAGATTGTGACAAGAATTTTCCCATGGTCTCCAGAGACGGTAAAGTGAAATGACCACTTCCGAATCTCCATCTGCTACAGGAGTCCAGACTAACGCCTTTTTCACTTAATTTTCTGGACTTGATTATTTCTAAAGCATGTTCTCACATTAAAGGGATAGCATATGTGTATGAGGTCTGTCCAGAAAAAGTCCAGCGATTATTAATATAATGAGAATGGTTTGTGTGACATCAGTGTAACCTGGCAGCCAAGGAGGGTGGACTGGAATGTGCATGTGTGAACAATGATGACTTCACTGTACTAGTCAGTCAAGGCAGTAGACACCACTGAGTGAGCATGTGGACTGTGTGGCCATCGCACTGAAAATGACCGAGCAAGTAGAGCAATGAATCTGCATCAAATTTTGCGTTAAGCTTTAGCATTCCTCTGTGGAAACTATTCAGATTATTCAGAAGGCTTTTGGGAACCATGCAATGAGTGCAGCACAAATAAAAGTGTGGCACAAACACTGCAAAAATGCTTGAGAATCTATTGAAAGTGATCCACATTCTGAAAGGCCTGCATCAAGCAGAACATCTGAGAATGTTGAATGTGTACAGGGTGGAATCAACGAAAATCAGTGACTGGCAGTGCAAGAACTAGAAGCTGATGTGGGGATTTCAAAAATTACTGTGTCTGAGATTTTGATGCAGGATCTTGGCATGAAACATGTCATGACAAAATTCGTTCTGCAGCTTCTACTACCAGAACAGAAGGAACATTGTGCTGCAGTTGCTAATGGCTTGATTTAAACTGCTACCAATGAACCAGGTTTCCTCAAGAAGATCATAACTAGAGATGAATGGTGGTTCTATGGCTATGACCTGGAAATGAAGGCCCAGTCATCCCAATGGAAGTCACTTGGTTCTCCATGACCCTGAAGAAGGCGTGGCAAAGTTGCAGCAAGATCAAGACTTTGTTAACTGTGTTTTTTGATTGGAAAGTTGTTGTCCATCATGAGTACATCCCTCCAGACCAACCAATTAATAAGGAGCACTATCTCAATATTCTTTGTTGGCTGAGAGAGGCAATATGATGAAAAAGCCACAGCTATGGGCAACTGGTGATTGGCAGCGTCATCACGACACCGTGCCTCCTCATGCATCATGTCTCATGCAGAGTTTTTTGGCGAAACATTAAATCACCCAGGTGACTCGGCGAAACATTAAATCACCCAGGTGACTCACCACTCACCCGCCGGCGCCCCCCGCACACCCCTCGCCCTGCACATGGCTGAGATTTGGTGCCCTGCAACTTCTGGCTTTTCTCAAAACAAAAATCCCCTTTGAAAGGGATGAGATTTCAGACCATGGTTGAGATTCAGGAAAGTACCATAAAACAGCTGATAGTGATTGGAACTGTGTGAGGTCCCAAGGTGCCTGCTTTGAAGCAGACTGAGACTTCATTGACCTATGTACAATGATTCTCGTATCTTCTTCAATAAGTGTCTCTATTTTTCATAGTACATGGATGGATACTTTCTGGACAGCCCTAGTATTCTGTGGGCGAAGGATAAGCAGAGAGTGGAAAGTCCTTGCTTCTCAGACGAAATCAAACTGTCTTTTTTTGGATGGTACAAGAGGTTGCCTTTTTCATTCATTTATTCACTTGTTCTGTGAATATAGAGCTGTGTGCTTAAGGCATTAAGTTAGGTGCGAGAGAGGTATAAAAACAAATCGCTCTAGATCCTGCTTCACGAGAATGTGTGTTTGAGCAGGAATGATGTGACACATTTTTAAATGGAAGTCACTTCCAGCGTAGAAGTGATAAATGTCATACAAGAAGTTCAGCTGAAGTGATGTGAATGTTTAGTGTGGGGAGAACATCCAAACAATCCCGTGTTGACAGACTGTGGAACTGCCGCGCAGTGTTCTGTTTCCATTTGCTTGTGCAGTTGGAGCAGCTGCGCTGCAAGTAGCAGAACTTCCTGGGAGTGAAGCTCAGGACTCGTAGTCCACCAGGGAACCCCTCGTGGTTAAAGTAGCTGATTGCCGGTGTGTGGCTGTCCAACGTACTTTTCCTGCTTTCCATGTGGGATGTTACTTCTTTCCCATTTAGTATAATCTGATGGCAATGAATTAGGGGTCCTGTTCTTAACTAAATTTGGCACATGAAGCAAGCTATGCTGAACATCTAGTCCCACTCTAGAATTTGAATCTAGAGCAAAATGGCAGAGCTTATCCTCACTGAATTTTCCCTCTAGTTCCTATTTCTTACCTTGGTTTCTGATCATTGATGCATCCAGTTTTTTAACCTCCCTGAGGCTGTTGTTCAAAGTCCTCACCTTATGCAGGTTACCTAGAGTCGGGTATTGGTGTTACATAGGATATCTCATGTTTCCTGTCCCAGTCCTATTGCTCTACCGTTCTGTACCCTGATCTCTTGTACGAGAGACTGACATGTGTGAACTGTATCAGCAGGCATCTTTCCCCCTCTAGTCTCTGTTTGGGGGCGTTCCTAAAGGAGATAAGAGAAAGGAAAAGAGTGAGAACATATCTCTTGGTCCCTTCCTTATGAAGTCAACCTTGGGCTAAGGTTGGGTTCTGACTCTAAGGAATGAAAAATTGCCAATTAAACACACAACACTGCCAAGTTTCTTATGCTAAATAAAGGGGTTGGTGGAAGAGTGAGAACTGAGAAGTTGAATGGTATCATACATGAGCAAGGCTGAGGAATTTTTACTTCTGAATTCCCCGGCACCTCTCTTGAAGGAAAAGGGAGCCTGTTCTTGCTCGTTCTTGCTTGCTCTCACCTAAGGGAAGTAACCCCACTGTGCTTGAAGGGTTTTTCATTGACTGCTGTTGAGGCAGTGCTTCAGTTGCCGCAGATGTTGATGCCTGTCTCCCAGAGCATCCACGCCTAGCACGCTGAGGAGAGCGAGACCCCGGCATTACCCATGACTGCTAAAGAAACAAAAGCCTATGTATTGCAAAAGTAAATGACCTTACAAAGTGAATTTGGAAGTGTTCTCTTTTCTCAGAAATGTTTAGAAGAAATTAAGAAGAGTTGGTGTTAATTCATTTTTAAATATTCGGTTTTCATTTACCAGTGAAGCCATCTGGTCCTGGGTTTTTCTTTGTTGGGAGGTTTCTGAATATTGAGTCAATCTCATTTGTGATTGGTCTGTTTCTATTTCTTCATAATCAGGTTTTGTTAGGTTGTGTTTTCCTAGGAATTAATCCACTTCTAGTCTATCCAATTTGTTGGTATGTACTTGTTCATAGCAGTGCCTGCATTATGCTAATACCAAAGCTGGACAAAGATACTACAAGAAAAGGGAATTACAGACCAATATCCCTGATGAACATAGGTACAGGAATCCTCAACAAAAGACTAGCAAACCCAATTCAACAATACACTAAAAGGATCATACATCATGACCAAGTGGGATTTAATCCTGAGGTGCAAGTAGGTTCAAGATATGAAACTCAATTAATATGATACACCACATCAACAGAATGAAGGAAAATACAGAATGAAGAATAAAATTTCATGATTATATAAATACACCTAGAAAAAAACCTTTTATAAAATTCAACACTCTTTCATGAGAGAAATCATCAACAAATTAACTACAGAAGGAATTTACCTTGACATAATGAAGTGCATACATGAAAATCTCACAATTAATATCGTACTCAACGGTAAAAAATTGAAAACTTTTCCTCTAATATCAAAAAGAAGGAAAGCATGCTTACTCCAGCCACTGTTATTAAACATACTACTGGAAGTCCTAGCCATAAATATCCAGTAAGAAAAAGAAATAAAAGTCACTCATATTAAATATAAAGAAGTAAAACTATACCTATTTGTAGATGACATGATTTTATATGCAGAAAACCTTAAAGACTCCACAAAAATGAAAACTGTTAGAATTCAGTAAATTTGCAAGATACAAAATAACATGCAAAAATACCTTGTGTTTTAAACACTAACAATTATCTAACCATCCAAAAAGAAAACTAAGAAGACAATTTCATTCACAGTAGCACCAAAACAAACACTTAGGAATAAACTTAACCAAGCAGGTGAAAAACTTGTGCATTGAAAACAATAAAACATGGATGAAAAAAATTAAAGAAGACCCCAAAATAGAAAGACATCCTATGTTCATGGAGTGAAAGACTTAATATTGTTAAAATGCCCATATCGACCAAAGTGACCTGTAGGTTCAATGTAATCTCACTCAAAATTTCAATGGCATTTTTTACAGAAATAGGCAAACAGTCTTAAAATTTATATGAAAATACAAGAGATCCCAATTATCCAAAGCAATCTTGAGAAAGAAGAACAAAGCTAGAGGCATAAACACAGATATATACAACAACGAAACAGAATAGAGAGCCTAGAAATAAACCCATGCACATACACTCAACAAGGTTGCCAAGAAAACATAATGGGAAAAGGATTGTCTCTTCAACAAATGGTGCTGGGAAAACCGCATATCCCCATGCAAGAGAATGAAATTGTACCCTTTTCTTACACCATGCACAAAAATCAATTCAAAGTGGATTAACAACTTAAACATAAAAACTGAAACTAAAATTCTTAGAATAAAATGGGAAAATCTTCATGACATCTGTCTAGGAAATTATTTCTTGGATATGGCACCAAAAGCACAAACACAAAAGCAAAAATAGACAAGTGGGACTACATCAAACTAAAATGCTTCTGCACAGCAAAGGAAATAATCAACAGAGTGAAAATTGGAATGGAAGAAAATATTTAAACCACATCTGATGAGAGGTTAATATCAAAAACATAGAAGGAACTCCTACAACTCAATAGCTATAAAACAAATAATCTAATTAAAAGATGGGCAAAAGACTTGACTAGACTTTTCCCCTATGAAGTCATACAAATGGCCAACAAGTTATAGGAAAAAATGCTTGACATCGCTAATCATCAGGGAAATGCAAATCAAAACCACAATGAAATATCGCCTCACACTTAGGATGTTAGTATGTTAAAATTATTATTTTTTAACAGGTTTTATTTATTTATTTTTAGAGAGAGCGGAAGGGAGAGAGAAAAAGAGGCGGGGGAAATCGGTGTTCACAAGAAGCATCAATCGGTTGCTTCTCACATATACTCCAACCGGGACTGGGACTGCAACCCTGGTATGTGCCCTGGCTGGGAATTGAGCCAGTGACCTTTTACCTTGTGAAATGACACTCAGCCAACTAAGCCATGCTGGTCAGGGCATAAATTAACCATTATTTTTAAAAAAGACAAGTGTTGGCAAGGCTGTAGAGAAATTGGAAAGCTTGTACACTGTTGGCAGGAATGTAAAAATGATGCAGTCACTATGAAAAACAGTATGGAGATTCCTCAAAAAATTAAAAATAGAATTACCATATGATCCAGCTATCCCATTTCTAAGTATATATTAAAATGAAGATCTCAAAGGGGTATCTACACTCTCATGTTCTTTACAAAATTATTCACAATAGCCAAGATATGGAAATAATTTAAATGTCCATTGATGGATAAACGGGTACAGAAAATGTGGTATATACATAGAATGCAATATAGTTCAGCCTGAAAAAGGAAGGAAACTCTGAAATATGTGACAACATTGATGAACGTGGAAGACATTACACTAAGAGAAATAGGCTAGTCACAGCAGGACAGATATGCACGATTCCACTATGTGAGGTATCTAAAATAACCAAATTCACAGAAATAGAGAATTGAATGGTGGTTGCTAGAGGCTGAGAGAAGGGGGAAATGGGGAGTACCTACTATTCAATGTGGGTAAAGTTTCCATTATACAAAACAAGTAAGTTCTAATGCCCTGCTAATAACATTGCACCAATAGTTATCAATACTGTATTGTGCATTTGAAAATTTGTTAAGATGGTAGTTTATAAGTGCTCTTACCATAATAATAAAGAAAGAAAATTTACTTATAAATAATTAAATGTATTTTATTATCTGGGAAAAATAGCTGTAGAGGACATTATTGGGACCACAGGCAAAATTCAAATATAGATCGGAATTATATTAACAGCATTGTATGAAAATTAGATTTCTTAGTTTTGATAACTGTATAATGCCTATATAAGAGAATGTTCTTGTCCTTGGAAAATGCATTTTAAAGTGTTTTGGAGTAATAGTGCATGATGTTTATAATTTTTTCTCAATGGCAAATGATTCAGAAAACGTGTGTGTGAAAATATGTTCATGTAGTGAAAGAGAAACTTAAAATGACAAATAAGGCAAAAGGTTAACACTTGTTGAATCTGGGTAAATGCTGTACATGAGTCCTTTATACCATTCATGCAAACTTAGTGTATTTTTGAACTTATATCAAAATAACAAGCTAAATTAAAAAAAAAAGAAAGAAACATACTCCTAAAAACAGAGTAAATGGCCTTGCCATTCTGTACCATTAGGAGACTGGAAAGTAGGCAGGGCAGGTAAGTAAGGAGTCGATTCTTGGGTGTTTGAGCAAGACTGATGAAATAGCATATTATCAGAGAAGGTTGAATTCATTGAACTGAGTATATTTATCTGGGATTCAGAATATAATATTTCAGCTTAAGCACTTTGTAGTGGCATAAATAGTTTGCTGAATTGGCTGATCTAAACCTGTATCCAAAGTCGGCTTACGGTTAATAAGGTTAATATGCTAGCACTCCCCACTCCTGAAGAGGTTGAAGTCTTACACGGGAGGAAACGGGAATGTTGGAATGGATTTAGTATGTGCAGCCCACCCAGCAGCTCCCAGGCATACGCTCTTGGAGAATATGCAGACTCTTTACTGAAGTCTTTACTGAAGTCTTAGGATATCATTGGTAAGGACATACCACCACCCGAAAGACCTCTTAACGGCCAGTTCTCTTAGGCCAGATATAATGTACAGACATTACAGTGGAACTGGGTTTTTGATCTCAATGGGAATAATGTCGTATGGAGTTGTGGAGAACAGGTGGTGATGCAGTTACTACAATAAAGTCATACTTAAAATGGTAATTAGAGGATTTTTGACCTGTAGGAATTTCTGGCAATGGTTCCTTAAAAATTAAATAGATGGGGAGCCTAGTAAATAAAATGCTGCTTCAAATACATAGGGAAAAAAAAAAAGTTTAGGCTGGACTGAAAGACAACAAATTTGTATTATCTGAAGCAGGATTTCTCCATTTCCTAAGTCAGGGCACAGCCCCAGTATTCCTCGAGCTCGGGGAAGTAAAGCTCCTTTGAGGAACAACTGTAACAAACATTCAAGTCTTCTCCAAATGTCCTGGAAGCCATTTACCAGTGTAGCTGTGCATGGAGGAGAGTGGAATTCAGTTCTTGTAGGGTTTACTGGGTAATGGCTCTGAACTTAGGATGATCCTCAGAAACCCCAAAATGACACAGTAGTTCACATGTCATAGTGGGAGCTTGTGGACCTCAGTTAATATGGATTCCTGGACAGTTTCTGTATCAAGGTGTGTCCAATGGGAACATGAACCCGTGCTCAAGTTATTTTTCCAGTTATAAAACATAAGGTATTTTTAATAATTGGGAGAACATTCACATCGGTTTCCTGACTTGTGGATTGAGGAGAAAAAAGCAGAAACCCAACTCATGTTTATCTGCATGTTGGCACCAACAGGAAGAGTTTGGCTGCTATACCACAGTCCCACTCATTGGTGACCAGGGAGACACCAGTGAGCAGAAATTTGTGAGCAAACCTTCATATAGAATATCTGGTTGTATATTTTGTGTGGAAAGAGAGACAGCCTAAGGTATGAACTTACAGTGACTCATGTACAGTAGCTAAGGGGCTCGCTGATGGTCAGGGACTTAGAAATAATGAAACCGAAAGGTAGGTGATAAGGCTGTCTTAGAGAGAAGTGTACGAATGGATTTCTCCGGATGAGCAGAGCAAGTGAAGCTACTCAGGTGGCACAAAATGCCCATCAGAGGACATCCGCTGTAGAGATGAGCAAGATGTTCTTTCCCCTGGATATTAGTCCTTTTTCTCCAGCTGCCTACTGCTGTTTAAATAAGTACAAATGTAAAGTTTTCAATACCTAGGGTGGCCGAAATGAAACCTATGCGTGGGTTCAAACTTGTAGCCTTACCCTTCCTTGACCACTGCCAGTCAGAATGCTCACCAATAACACAGACCAACACTCAGCTCCTGGTAGACCACCATTTGCCATGGAGGACCGTACCTGGCGGCATGCTAGTTATATTTGACCACTTTCTATATAGGGAGGGCATAATTGGCGTAATTTGGTCCTTGTAGGGGTAGATTTATGTTTCAGGAATGCCCAACTCAGCATTCATGTATCAATGAAGAATGGTTTCTTCATTACCATGATATACCACATGACACTATCTCTGGGCAGGGGACATATTTTTCATCAGACAGACAGCCATGGTCTCAGCATGTGTTTCACTGCTGGGAAGCACTTGGTTTAATAAAGTAGCAGGATGGCCTGCTGAAAATTTAGTATGTTTCTAGCCAAGAAACACCTTGTGAGAGTGAGGTACTATATGGTAAGCTGTGGTATATTCCACAACCAACCCTCTCCCTTAACTAGTTTCTCATACATTACTTTCTCTGTTAGTCAGAGTACACGGCTTCTGCATAAGAGGGCGAGGATGAGACTGGGCGGACCAGGCTAGATACCTTGTGGTTGCACTCCAGCTTGTGCCATCACTGTCCACCTGGTCTCTGCCTCTGAGGGCTATGGATCCCAGTGTGGTTTGGCCTGCGGGAATCTCCTAGGGCTGCTTCAGACTGTGTAGGTCCCTTGAGTGGGAGTGGCCTCTTTTACACAACTCTATTGTTTGTGCTCCAATAACCCTTCCCTGTCCTCGTTACCACACTGTCCCTTGTGCTCTTCTATAATGACCCACAGCTTTGTAAATAGCATTTTGACCTTCTTTGGCATATTCTAATGTGAGGTGTTTTCTGTTTCTTATTGGGACCCTGACTGATACAGTTGCTTAATGTCACAACATAGTGACAAACGAAATGAACCAAAATCCTATATGTTGACATTAGTGAGAACTAACCTTCTGAGTCATCAAAATGATTAAATTACGTGTGGTAAAAATGTAAGATGTAAAACATTTTATGATATCTTACATTTAATACATATATCATTTTGGTACTATGATAAACTTTGGAAATATTTTATAACAATTTAATGGATGAGGAAACAGAGCCAGAAATATTAGAAGATTGGCCAAAATGTTAAAGTATTACCAAAAATATGGTTAGAATATAGTAATTTTTTTCAGAATATTCTCTATTTTTTTGACTTGTGTGATATGAGAAGACTGGTGTTCATTTACCCTCATTAACAAGGCTTTTCCATTAATTATTTAGCTTAGTATGTTCTATCTTTATGGATATAGTACAATTTATATATAGTCAGTCATTGGAGATGACTTCACAGAATCTTTGACAGTTTTGGTAAATTTTAGATTGTGATTTCTATTTATTCATTTGTCTTTCAAATTCTACAGAGGATTTCTTGAGGCCTGGACTTTGACTGTTATTTTTATATATTCAGTGCTTTGTACAGTGTCTGCTACTTAATATTCTCTCACTATAACAGATTTTTAAAAATAAATAGATATCCAACACTAGTTAAGTGAGAAGTTAGAAAAGACTTTTCTGAGTGGTATGCTTTCCCTGAATATGTCTGAATGGTTTAATGTCTTTTAAATTTGTTTCTCTGAACATGTAGACTGTGAAGCCAGGAACCTGTGGTTTTATAAAGTGCCTTTTTTTTAATCTTCGAAATTTAGATCACACAGCTGCAGAAAGCATTGCTTTATAACCAGGAGCACACCTTCGTACAGCAGGTCCTCCCTGCCTCCCCAGGAGCCTGCTCTGACTTCTCCATCAGCTCTGTAATTATAGCATCAGAAAGCTTGTCTTTGAAATTCAAAACTGGCTCTTCAGGTGATCTGTTGGGACATTCTCAGGTA
Organism: Mormoops blainvillei; assembly: GCA_004026545.1. Classification (NCBI taxonomy): domain Eukaryota; kingdom Metazoa; phylum Chordata; class Mammalia; order Chiroptera; family Mormoopidae; genus Mormoops; species Mormoops blainvillei. The sequence goes on from PVJD01008583.1 coordinate 38,637, forward strand.
TTATGTGTGAAGAGATTTATTGATGGAATCCCCTCTGTCTTCAGAGGCTGGGAGCCTGACCAGGGTTGGATAGCCAGTGTTCTATGTCAAGGACACTAGTGAATAAAAGCCTACGACTGTGAGGGCGCCCCTGAGAATATATGTTCTGGAGACTGACTCAAGCCAAGGTCATCGACAGGTGGTGATACCTGCTGGTGGTGAAACCCAAACTCAAGGGAGCTTTTAAAGTGTCATTTGGCAATAGTGATGTGTTATCGAATATTGTTCAGATCATGTAATTATTGAACTTTCAGTAAGATTTTCCTTTTGTTTTCAAATGAAAGGGAATAACATTAACCCTTTAGACCCTGTGAACTGGGCCACAGGATGCAGCTCCACTTGTGACACAATATATTGAATTGACAGAAAAATGTGCATGCAAATAGATGAATAGAAGGGCATATTATCACATTATAATTATAATAACCCAGAAGGCTGAAGGAACACACATGTTTTGTTACTTTTCCCCACAGCCTCTGTATTGCTTCTTACAATAAATAAGCTCTCTGTGTCTCCTCAAGGCAGCTGTCTAGTATTGTTATATTCTAAAGAGCCCTGAATGAAGGAATTGCTATTCTTTTCAGTAGTCACTTTCAGCTGTTAAAATGCATCTTCCGTGAAAGGGAAAATGACAATTGCTAAGAAGCGGCATAGTCCTCTGACTGTATTTTATTAGCCTGGTGCCATTTTGAAGTTAGGCAACTGAGAGTGATGGTAGAAATTGGAGATTGTAGAAAGAAGAAAAGAAACGTTTCCAGTCCTATTGATCTTACATACCATCAGCTGGGTAGGTATTCATTCCTAGAGAAAAATAAATGACTAAATACCTGTATTTTCAAAGGGGAACAAAAGGAGATGACGAATCAACAAGAGGGAGAAGATGTTTCTGGCTTTAACATTTGATGACAGAACTTGTCAACTTGTGGTTTATAGCTACTGGACTTTTGGATCCCATGCCCAGGGCATTGAGGGGGGTTGGAAAGGAATATTGCTGCTCGCTACACACAACTCGATAATCAGCACTGCCTTCTTATTTACTCTTACTGGTGTTTGCTTGATTTGTCATAGTAATTTCTAGTAGCCAGAGGAATTGTGAGCTGGCAATATGATGTCCTCTTGTGCTGAAAAATGAGGGGAATGGTGAGGAATGGAGGAGAAACCTCTGTGGTGGCCAGTCTCTGGGGGAACATTATGTTCTCTTCTACTTTCCAGAGACATCTTCGTATTGTATTTTCTCCACACTTTCACAGCTGTGGCAGTAGAAATTTGTAAACAAGAGCCTGTGTACATTTTCTCTGGGGATTTGGGGTTTCCTTGGAATATTAATGGTGTCAGGGGAATAGGCAGCGTTGACACAGATTCCTGGGCTGTTTGTTATTAACAGACAACCAATTAGACAAGTGTGACAACCTACGCAGTTAAAACGCCCTCTGAGAAAATGTCTCTGTCCCAAGGAGAAGATGGCGAATTTGCAGCTCCCTTTCTCTGCACATGTACCAGGGCTGTCAAACGGGCCTAGTGGGCAGAGAGCATGCGCAGTCTCCTGTGGTTTGCAAAAAATGGCTGTGATGTCATTGCTCAGCTAGCTGTGAGTGCTACCTGTGAATGAGTCCAGAATTGACACATCACTCAGCTCAACCATGTAAAACCTGTGATCTAGAGAGAAATACATCCCAGGCACAATTTCTTCTTTGCTGTTAAATCATTCGCTATGTGAGACCATGCTAAGTCTTCCGGGTCCCCAGAGTATGGCGGCAGTGCTGAAGGAGTCTCAGCAGAGCTTCACAGGCTGCCTTTCGTACAGGCAGTGAGTATTTTTTTCAGGGAGAGTTTGGTTATTCCTTCCTTCGTAAAATAGAGGATCTGAGCTCCTCTGCTGTCCTCTACTTATTTTTTTATACTTTAATTTTTTATACTTTCATTCTTTTATTGATCCAACATTTACTAAGAGCCTACCTTGTCAGGCCACTGTGCTAAGTCACAGGGTATACAAAGAAGAATGTGATACAGATAGAACTCGCCATTTATCCTTCAAAGAACCCCTAATCACACGCCTGTTTAGTATCAAGAGTGCTTAATCTCAGCTACAGGGACGGTTAATTCCTGAGGCATTCTACAAAATTATGTGTCCGTGTGTGTGTGCGTGCAGAGAGGAGACCCATAGCTTTCATTACATTTTCAAATGGGCCTAGGGAATAAATTTTTTTTATAAATATAATTATTGCTGGTAATTTGAGTAGATATGAGGGTATGTTTGATTAATTGGCAGGTTTTAGTCATCGGGTTATACGACAAACCAAAAGTTGATGAACTTCGGGACCAGGGAAACAAACCAAATAGTTGTGCAAGAGTCTCTAACTTCTGCAGAGCAGAGGAAATCTTGTTTGCACATTTCATTTGGCATCTGCAACTTCGTATAAGAAGTGATTGCTCAACATATTACACATATAAATATTGCAAAACAAAAGAATTTGTTTCACCGTCAACACTGATCTGCCTTTTACAAATCGAGCTATTTTTACTCATTGCATAACTTTACTTTGACTTTTCAGAAACTAGAATGTTCTCTGGAGTATGGAAAAGTGTTCTGTTACATTTTGCCATTTTAGGGATATTTATTGCTGTGATATATTTTAACTACTTAAAATATCATGACTTTAAAATTTTGTAATGTAAATTATCAATGTAATTTGGAAGAAAAATTAGAAAATTTTTGAATTGGATACTTTGGCATTATAAAAAAAACATAGTAAAAAGGCTCATAATTTATAAAATGTCTTGAATTTTATTTAGCAGTTTATTAACATTATCTTACTTAAGTTTCAGGACAACCCTATTAGATAAACATCACTATTTCTATATTATAGATAGAAAAATTAATGCTTACTTGCAGTCTACCTTCTTTGAAATTATTAGTTATGTTTAAATATCAGACAAGCAAAGCAGAAAGTCCTCATATTAGTGAAATCTAAATTAACATTTGCTGAATTTTTATCTATTATATTAAATATAGATAACTTTAATGCATGCAGCTATTGTGAGTTTTCAATAGCTGTGTGAACACAATCCCTCATTAATAAATTTATAGCCCATGTTCCTTGTTGAAAACATGTACCTTTTCACTGCTTTGTTCTGTGAGATCAGAGTGTTTCTAGATTCAACAGTTATCTAACACAGTGCCATAGAGTGCATGGAAATTCTAATAGTATTTTATAGGAAATAAACGGTTTAAAACTGGCTACCATTTGCTATAGGTGCTTTATGCAGGTGAATATGAGCATGTAAGAACAAGCCTTCAGATGAGGAAGTTGGCATTCAGAAAGTTGTATAACGTCTCAAGTTAAGTCAGTCCATGAGATGTCCACCTGATACTCCAGTTTAAGTCTTTTTGACTTGAAAACTCATCCCAACCCCATGATTCTCTCCTGGGAGCAAATTTGGAGGAAATACTGAAAAGACAAGTTAACTGCTGTGACTCTCAAATTTGTTATGTGCCCACTGGGTCACATGTTCTCTCAGAGACCAATAATGGAAAGGCATTGCCAGTGGAAACTGATAGAAACTGACAAAAGAAATTCCTGTTGCTGATTTGTTTTCCCATTTGTCCTCAGAGAGCCAATTTAATGGCTACACAAACAATATCCAAATGCAAAGAAGGGCTTAGGGTCACTCAGAATGAATAGCACTATTAGTTCTGACTAGAGATAAGCAGAATAAAGTTGGCAAGTATCTCTGCTCCCGTTCTTCGCGTCTCAAAGTCATCAACCCAAAGTCAGCGAAGCCTCAGTGAATTTCACCACTACCTCTAAGAGAACTGCTGTTTCCAGAATGCAGTGATACTGCAGCTTCTCTTGAATGACCTTGAAAAATTTTCTGAGGTTAGGCAGAGTCAATAATTCCACATTTGAGTCTCTGAGTAGGTGATTGTGTGTGTGTGTGTGTGTCTGTGTGTGTGTGTTTAGGTAGTAACATAGATACACATCTTGTAGCAAGAACTAACATTCACTAAACACTGAATGCGTCTGGATGTTATATTTATGATCTCTAATCTTGATTTTACATCAGTAAGATACCATCATCCTACTTTTACAAATGGGCAAACTGCATCTCATGAAAATTAAATAATGTTCCTTAGACCTAGTACAGAATTTTAGTCTACTGTGCTGCCTCCAACACTAAGTGTCTTGCCTGAAGCAGGCGCAGCTACATGCATGTAAACACACCTATGGATAATGCCAGGGGCAGGACATCTGAAATCATGTTTCAGCCTTGCATTAGAGTTGTTTGTAGAATAAGGAGCAGTACGGTATAATAAAAATAATTTTTATTGCTTCAATTAATTTGGATTCAGCTAGTTTATCTGCATGCATACTAGACTGGCCAAAAATGTCATTGTGAAATTACGGTGATTCATTTGACACAGAAAAGTTGAAAAAGAGATGACTTATTTTAATAAAAATATAACCTCTCCATGAACGAGTCTTTTTTTTTAAAGGGCAAGAAGGATGAGGGGCGTTTTTGCCCTGTCATCTCTGTGGCCACCACAGACATAAAGGTGCTTATTTGACAGCTGTGTGAGCTGCTGTTGTCCTGCTGACACTGTGACAGAACTGTAATTACCTTTTCCCTTTGATTTCTTTAGGAAGAGAAATGTAGACAACCTTTATATGTGAAATCGAGTAAAGAGTGAAACTTTGTCCTAGAGATCTGAGCAGAGAGAGGAAGCATTTAATATTGAGTGCTGGAAATGTTTTTAATTTTCACTTATACCCAGGGCAAGACTTAGGACAAAAAATCTTGAGCAAGGTAGGAAGGAAGAAGGTATAACTTAGTTTATAGTGGACACGGGGAAAATTTTGTCAATGAATTCATTAATGTTACCAAAGGGACAAAGAGCCAGATTACATGGGCACATGTGTTTTATCTCCTTTCCTCATTTGGTTAGTGGTGGAAAGATGTCTGTTTCCAATGGAAGCCATGGGTTCTCCAGGCTCATATAAGCAGCAGTTAGTGACAAACCTAAGGGCGTTGAAGAAGTAAGATAAGAAGCAGAGTGAAGGTAGCTTAGGGGAAGCCAGGAACAAATTCCTTGAGCAGCCAGTGGGCCTCCTCCACCTCCCTTTTCTGACTTGTGTGTTCTTTCTGAATAGAGATGACCAGCATCAAACCCAAGGGCGGTACAGTGGCTAGTTAGTGGCCCTGCTGGTTAACCCACATTTAGTGAGTGACTAATGCCTATAGAAGAATTAAGTTGACTATAGTTTCTTGCTGTGAATTTTAAAACAAAACAACACAACAATGGAAATGCCCTGCCCAGTTGACACCCGAGTCTGTTTCATGTATCTCCCCACCTTTTCAAAATAATCAGTGTTTGATTCCTATAGATTACAGCTGGGCAAATTAAAAATGAAGAAAACATAGACTTGGTTTTGGGAATAAATCATAACTACTACTACCACATATAGTAGTATTCCAGACACAATATCTACAATAGCTTACTCAGTCTTTGCAGCTTTCTGATGAGACAGGTATTATCATATAATGTCAGCTCATGGTCTAGCATGGGCTTTGGAGTCCACTGTTCAGTGTCCTTTGGCATGTGACATCACTTTTTCCAAACCTCAATTTCCTCAACTGTGAAAAAGGATAACAACAGTAATCTTTTAGAGATAGCCTGTGAAATACTTCGCACAATACCTGGCACACTGAAAACTGTTGAATGTTAAATTTTATTAGAAGTTCAGAAAGGTTAAGCAATTTAAGAAAGGTCACAAAGTCAGTGTGTGGCAGAGGAGAGACTCATGTCCAATTCTGGTTGGCTCCCAAACTCCTTTTTCTGTTGCACCACAAATCACATTCATTTCTTTGTCTTTAAAAATAAGATTGTTTGTTCTGAAAACCAAATCCTACATGTGCAGTCGTGTTGAAGAAAGTGGGATGCTTTATACAGTCCAAAAACTTAGAGCTGTGTTAGATATCTGATGTCATACTTGGCCCCAATGCCAATGAGGAAAAAAAGAAGGGGGTGGGGAGGGGGGCAGGGAGAGAGAGAGAGAGAGAGAGAGAGAGAGTGAGGAAGAGAGTGAGGAGGAAGCTCCAGCTTTATCGTTCAAATCTGACAAATAGATCCCATTCCAAAGCACAAAGACTCATTAGAAAGGACTTAAACAAACAGACAGACTAACTAACTAACTAAAAAAGAAACCCAGAACAAAGGTCTCTCGGCCAGGCAGAATCCTTAGTTAGAAATATTAGTCTCAGCCCTGATGGTTGCAACGGACAGAAACCCCCTTCTAACTACCCTGGGCAAAACAAGGGAGTTTGTCGGGAGGTTCTTGGGTGTATGTAACGTGCTCACGTGTAGACTTGAAAGGGGGCAGTGAAGCGTCTGTGCCCCAGGAACAGCAGGAACCAGATAGTCACAGGACACCAGGATTCCATTTTACATCTCAACTTCAACTGTATTTTGGCTTTGTTATTATTTTTAAATACAGATTTGCAGAGAACATGACTGTTGACAGTTTCCAAGTTTCATGCCTTGCAGCTTTCATCACCACGGACTCTAAATAACTTCCTGAGTTACCATTTCAAATCCCAAGGAAGAGCTCTGTTTGACCCCAGGAGGCCCACGGGGCAAGGGCTGTGGGAACGTGTGGCAGGACCTTTATTTAGAGGAGGAACAACTCTCAAAGGGAGGGCTTTTGGGTACATTACTGTCCAGCCACATGAGGAAGCTTGAAAACAGAAGGTCATTTGTTTTCACAAAAGGTTCACTAAAGTATAAACTTATGATTTGTGAGGCTTAAATGTGGGCATAGATGTTTAAAATCTGTGTATAGGAAACTCTTCTAGGAAAACTTAAAATGCCACACTATTCTTGAGCAGATTCTAAAATCAAGACAATGAGACTATCCAAGCTCATCTCATTTGCTGTCTCCTCTTCTAATCTAAATGGATAGAGGAATTCTATGGGAAACCAGGATGTTTGGGGAGATGGGGCTTTAACTTTTAAATTTAACAGTAAAAAGCACACTGAAGTTTTTTTTTAAACATGGCACTGAGATTTCAAATCCCAAACTGAACTGATTCAATAACATAGTTCTTGAGTTTTTCCTATTTATTTGAAAGCACATGCAAATGATCCCCACTTTTTTCTTGTTCTGTTTTTAATCCCCATCACTAATTACCTCCATTCTGGAGGTACAAACTGATGTCTTCCAGAACCTCAATTTACTCAGAATCTGTTATATTTTAAAAAACGAGCTTTCTCCTGATGAAAGAAATGGAGTTACAATGTGCTTCCTCTTTTTTCATCTTCTCCCTAAATGTGGATATTTTTCAAAAAACATCCGTTTTCATCCTTTTCTCTCTCTTCTTTGGTAAATGTATTCCCTCCCATAGTTCTATTACTTGTTTATTGGAAAACTCCCAAATCTATAACTCTAACCACGCCTTTCCCTTTGTCTTCCACATCCAGTTTCCTGTACAACCTATCAGCATTTATAAGTCAACATATGCAAGGTAGAACTCACCACCCCTCCTCTAAAATCTGTTCCTTTCTGGAATTTCTTCCTGTTAATGACTTTACTAACTGCTCATTCACTGAGGCTTGGGTCGCATTCTCAATGTGTCCTCCATCGATCTGCAAGCCCCAGTAAACATCCAAACTCTTATCTATTCTGCTTCCTCTTATCCCAGTCCTGAGAAACCAAACCCTGGTTCAGGGTCTTATCTTCTCTTGCCTGGACTTAAAGCATTAAAAAAAATTTTTTTTTTCATAAGAACTTTACATTTTATTCTTTGATCAGAGTTTATATTCAGTATTATTGTGTATTAGCTTGGGGTTTACAGATAGTGGTTAGGCAATCATATATTTTACAAAGTCTTCCCCCTGATATTTCCAGTACCCACCTGGCACTACACATAGTTATTACGATATTATCGATTCTATTCCCTATGCTGTACTTTACGTCTTGTGACTATTTTGCAACTACCAATTCGTGCTTCTTAATCCCTTCTTTTTTTCCCGTCCAGTCCCAACACCCCTCCCCCATGGCAACCATCAGTCTGTTCTCTGTGTCTATGAGTCTGTTTCATTTCTTCGTTTGTTACTTTTGTTCTTTAGAGTCCACATATAAGTGAAATCATATGGTATTGTCTAAAACATTTTATTTGAAATAAGTTTAAACTTGCAGAAAAGTCACAAAAATGGTACAGGGAGTTCTTATATACCTTTCTCTCACCTTCCCCAATGTTAACATCTTGATTAACCGTGATTCCCTCATCAAAAATAGCATTGGTACAATATTATTAACTACACTATAGCCTTTATTTGAATTTTACCAGTTTTCCTACTAATGTTCTTGATCCGTTTCAGGATGCAATCTGGGATCCCCAATCTTTGCCAGATTGGGGAAGTTCTCCATTATTTTTTCAAGCAAGGTTTTAGTTTCTTGCTCTTCCTCTCGTCTTTCTGGCATCTTTATGATTCAGCTGTTGGAATGTTTAATGTTGTCCCAGAGGTTCCTAAACCTCTCCTTATTTTTTGAAATTCTTTCTGTTCCAAATGGTTGTTTATTTCTTCCTTTTGTTCCAAATCATTAATTTGAATCCTGGCTTCCTTCCTGTCACTGTTGATTTCCTGTATATTTTTCTTTATTTCACTTTGCATAGCCTTCACTTCTTCCTTTACTTCGTGGTCACACTCAATCATTTCTCTGAGCATCCTGATCACCAGTGTTTTGAACTCTTCATCTGATAGCTTGGTATCTCCATGTCTCCTAGTTCTTTTTCTGGACTTTGATCTGCTCTTTCATTTGGGCCATATTTCTTTGTCTCCTCAATTTGGCAGCACCCCTGTGTTTCTGTGCCTTAGGTAGAGCTGCTTTGACTCCCTCTGTTGTTGTACCTTTTACATGGTAAGAGGTGGAGCCTTAGGTATTTGTCAGGGCAGGACAATTTACTTTACTGCTTTGTGGTGCTGTCTGTAGGGGAGGGGTCAGAGGGGGAACAATGTTGCTTGTTTGGCTCTCGCCCATTTCCAGTCACTTCCCCTACTTCCCCTAAACCATTGGTGCCCTTCTAGCTGCTGCTCTGTTGCTGATTCCCTTAGTGGGTGGAACCTGTGGGCTCTTTAAATGGACTCTCCTGAGGGACTGGCAGTTTATTCCAACTTCTCAACTCCCACTGATTTTTACAGCCAGAAGTTATGAGGCTTTATTTCTCCGCACCAGAACCCTGGGCTGTGTGGTCTGGCCTGGGGTTGAGATCGTTTGCTTTCCAGTTGTCCCTACCCATTTTTATCTGCCACACATGAATGTGGGACTGCCAATTCCACTGGCCACTGAACCTATCATTGCCTTGCCCACCACCACTTTGCCACACCACATCCTCTCTGCCCCAGCTGCCCATCTCCACCCCTCCTACCCACCTGGATGAATGTTTCTTCTTTGAATCCTTGGTGGTTGGACTTCCATACAGTTCAATTTTCTGGCAGCTCTGCTTGTTTTTTTGTTTGTTTGTTTTTTTAGATTGGTGGTTGTCCTTATGGTTGTGTGAGGAGAGGAAGTATGCCTACCTATGCCTCCATCTTGGCTGGAAGCTCTATTATTATTTTTTATTATCTTTGTTTTACAGACAAGGAAACCAGAGCTCAGAGGGATAAAATAAACTTGCCCAAATTTAACAAGAAGACCTGATATTTAAACTCACATTGCTTTCCCTCCAGAAATCTAGGTATTTGGCCTCTCTGCTATATGTAAGCTCCTTTAGTAAAAACTTTCAGTCTCATTTATCTTGAATTTTTTCACAGAATTTAGTACAGTGCCTGTACACAATATAGCTCCAATATGTATTAGCTGAATGCATGAATGAGTGAATATTGAATTTCAGGATAAAAAATGTATAATTGTGATTATGAAGGGTGGAAGTTGCCTATGTCGGCATTAAACTGTGATGACTATTTATTATAATGTGCATTACACAACAGTCATGTTTCTGTATTACCAGGGTCCATTCCAAAGATGAGTCTATGCTTGGTTCCTTCTCTAGTCAACTCTGGAATTTTAATTATTTACAGAAGGCTGTGTGTTTTCTTAGTCTACCTTTGCACTGAATCACACTCACTCCCAGCACAGTCTTTGGCGAATGACTAGCAGCCTGGAAACTAACACAGCTTCCGGATTCAACAAAGCTGCTGTGCTAGGAAGCTTGTGAGGGAAGGGAGAACGGCTGGAGCTTCCTCAGAGCTCTAATAGGAAGATCCCTAAATCTGTCTGTCCAGGCGGGGAGCCAGGGAGCAGCTAAATCAAGAGGGTGTGAATGGAGGGGATGTTGATACCGCTACAGGGAGGGCGCCCTCTGCCCTTTCCTTTGCATGAAGGCTTGTGTTGAAATGTAGATTCTGAGTAACGGGCCTTAGGCCTGCAGGGGCTGTGAGCACAGCACGAGTGTGCAAACTGCCCGGCTGCTGGAGGGTACAACTGTTTCCCCCAGCCATTTTGATTCGTGTTCTAATTTTCCTTCAGAGAACACATATTATATTTTCGGAGCTGGTTAATTCTTAAAACCTTTGGGTGCTATTGAAAAAGTAGCATTTAAACACTCCGCTTCTGCTTTTAAAAGTGTAGTGCGTTCTCATTTTCAAACTTCTTTGGGTATCAAAGACCTAGCGAGGGCATTATAAATGTCGCTCTCACTACAGCACCTTTGAAAACTAACCTGCCCCCAAGATCAACAGTGGGGAATGTAAAATCCATTTTATATCTATTCAGTAAATCACTTATTTGTTTTTTATTTTATTTTTTCCTAAAGGAATACGTATTTAAACATCTTTAGGCAGTGACATTTTTAGTCAACCAAAATCAAATTTTCATAGGTTAAACTCCTTTCTAGTAGAAAAAAGAGGTCATACATCCCTGTTTAAGTGAGATTTGGTTTTGTGCTTTAGGGATAATAATACTTTTATTCTTTACTTCATCATTTCTTATCCTAGAAGCCTGAACTATTTTTATTGATAAAATGGGCAAGATATATTTATATTCAGTCTAAATATCATCAAACTATTTGTTTAAAAAGGTTGCCTGCAATTGACGACTTGGTTGTTGCACTCCAAGAATTTGCAAAACAGGGATGAATGTGCTTCAGATTATTTCTCATGGCAATTTTGCATTACACCACATCAAATGCCACTTGATAATCCTTTAGTGATTCTTCCTCATGAATATCTCTTAACATCAACCACTTCTTTTTATCCCATGGCAGTTTGGGTGATTCATGTTATTATCTCCTCTTCATTGCACTTTGTCACAGCCTCCCAACCGATCTCTTGCTTCTGTCCTTGCTTGTTCTCAAGTTCTTTTCCATACCTCATCATCCTAACAAAAAGCGAGTCTGAGCCGGGTCACACCGCTGCTTACAGCCCTCCAAGGGGCTTCATTGTTCTAAGGATAAAGACCACAGTCCTTCTATTTTTCTCATACTTTATTGAGGTGTGATTAACAAATAAACATTGTATATATTTAAGGTATACAATCTGAGGTTTTGATATATGTACACAATGTGAAATGATTTCCCCAATCAAGCTAATTAACCTATCCATCACCTATTTACCTTTTCTTGTGTGTGGTGAGAACACCTAAGATCTATTCTCTTAACAAATTTCAAGTATACATTTTAACTATAGTCTCCATGCTGTACATTTGATCTCCAGAACTTATTTATCTTCCTACTGAGAGCTTGTACTCTTTGACCAACATCCTCCCCTTCTCTCCATTCCTCAGACTCTGACAACCACTGTTCTACTCTGTTTCTATGAATTTGGCTTTTATAATTTGTACATGCAGGTGAGGTCATAGAGTATTTATCTTTCTCTAGCTTATTTCACTTATGTCCTCTAGGTTCATTCATGTTGTTGGAAATGGCAAGATTTTCTTCTTTTTTGTGTCTGAATGATATTCCATTGTATACATTTACCACATTTTCTTTATATACTCATCTGTCAATAGACACCGGTTGTTTTCACATCTTGGTTATTGTGCATAATACTGCAATGATCATAGGAGTGCAGATATCTCTTTGATATCCTATTTTTATTTCCTGTTGATATATATCCAAAAGTGGGATTTGCTGGGTCATATAGTAGTTCAATTTAAAATTTTTTGAGGGCCCTTGGTACTGTTTTCCGTAGTGACTGTATTAATTTACAGTCCCACCAACAGTGTTCCAATTTCCTCACATCCTCACCAATACTTGTCAATTTCTGACTTTTTGATAATAGCCATCCTAACGGTTATAAGGAGATATGTCGTTGTGGCTTTAATTTGCATTTCCATTATGTTTATTGAAGTTGAGCACATTTTCATGTACTTGTTGGCCACTTGTATCTTGTCTTTGGAAAAATGTTTATTCAGGTCCTTTGCCCATTTTTAAATCAGGCCTTTCTTTCTTTTTTTTTTTTTTTTTTGCTGTTGAGTTTCTTATATATTTTTTTGATATTAATCCTCTTTTTTATATATGATTTGCAAATATTTTCTTTCATTTCATAAGTTGTCTTTTCATTTTATTGATGGTTTCCTTTGCAGTGCAAAAACTTTTTAGTTTGATATATAGTCCTACTTGCTTATTTTTGCTTTTCTTGCCTATACTTTTGGTGTCATATACCAAAAAATAATAATAATTTTCAAGACCAATGTCAAGAATTTTTTTCCCCTATGTTTTCTTCTAGGAGTTTTATAGTTTTAATTCTCACATTTGTCTTTCTTACATTTTGAAATGATTTTTGTGTATGATGTAAGATAAGGGTACAATTGTATTCTTTTGCATGTGGCTATCCAGCTCTCCAGCACCATTTACTGAAAAGACTATCCTTACCTTATTGACACAACTAAATGGAAAGATACTCCAAGTTTATTGGTTGGAAGAATGAATATAATTAAAATATCCACACTACCCAAAGATATTTATAAATTCAATGCACTCCCTATCAAAATTCCAGTGACATGTTTTTAAAAATAGAAAAACAACTCTAAAATGCCATATATAGGATGGGATACTCTAAATAGTGGAGAATAATAGGAACAAATAGGCGGAGTACAAATTTACATGTAGCCCATTCGATTACATTGTAGAGCAGAGGTTCTCACACTCAGTTGCATGTGGAGTAACATCAAGAATGTTTTTTTGAAAATATTGCTTCCAGAGCCCTTCCCCTGGAGATTCTGATGAAATTTTTCTAAGGGAGAGAAGGAATTTTCAAACTTCCCCAGATAAATCTAAAAGTACAATCAAGATAAAAACCAACCAAACAAACAAAATGCCACCCTCCCCACCACCAAAAAAAAAAAACTACCAAAACACAAAACACTTAATTAAAGTTAACTTTTTTTTTTAAAGGAATGGACTTTAGGAAGATTGACCTGATTTTTGATGTGTAAGATGGACTATATTTCTACTTATTTATTTATTCATTCAACACATATTTAATGCATACCTACCATATGTCAGATCCTATCATCAGTGCAGAAACCATAGCAAAACTAAAAATATGTCCATAAAGCACTTTAACATTTTTGAATTGCTGCCACATAAATGAACTTTGACCCTTACCACTATCCAGGGAAGGGGAAGCAGGGGCTTCTGGCACTACACTGGGCTTTATACTAACAAATGTTAACTTTAGGGATTAAGCTCGAGAGGGATGCAGGCTGGAGCCAGAACCAGACTGGTGACCTGATGACCTCTTGGAGGCGTGGTACGGCTAACAACTACAAGGGGGAAAGAGACACAGAAGTGGAAGGTAGGGTCCAGAGAGCAGAATTTACCAATTTCAGTTTTTCCCAAAGACTATAGAGTCCAGAGGCTGTTGATTTTGATGGCTCAGACTGCCTTCTAAGCAGGTGGCATTCCCGTGGTGACAATGGCATTACCTGTAGCATTCTGGAAGCCTAAGTGTCATGCTGGGATTCTGCTGTCCTGATGAGATGTATGAACTGCTTCATAGCCCACTTCTTAGCCTGGTCTGTTTATAAATATTAGGAATTTAGACAGTATTAAAATGGTAATGGATTTTTATTTGTGTTTCTAAAAAAACTGGAAGTTAAAGGGTAAAAATTGAAAGAAGTGACTATCAACTCACTTTCATTTTATTTCACATAACCTCCTTTTCTCAACTGACAAAAACTTGTTTCATTTTAAATCTCTCTAGAGAAGCTCTTGTGATTCTGTTGTCAACATTTAGGTAAATGACTAAACACTGTATCCAATAACATGTTGCCAATACTTTCATAATTTAGCGGAACTCCCAGGTTGATACCGACCTACTGATTACAATCTTGAGTTGCCTTCAGGTTGTCTGTTTGCTCAGTCCATGGTTGAACATAATTCAGGCCACATTTCCCCAGTTTATTGATGAGTACGCCGTGGAAGACGGCATCAAAGTCTTTGTAAAGTCAAGATATTTTATCTTTATTGGTTTTCAGGATGTGTCATTCTGTCAAAGAAAATTAAGTTAGCATCACCAATCATATTCTAAATATTACCCTGGATCTTATTTTCCATAGGTTGTCTGAACATGGGTATTATATATAATGATCTTTACCAGTATCTTTTCAGCTGGGATCATCATGTGAATGCTCAAAATTAACTTTGTCTTTTAAGCACCTGGTCCTTCGTGGAACCCAGGGACCCATGAGTGAATAACTAACCTAGAAAATATGGGATTCAGCAAAGCCTTTCCTGAAATGTTTCCCACTGGCCCTCAGCCAAAGTAATGGGGAAGAATTGCTCAGTGCCTAAATCAAAACAGTGAAAATAAATGCTGCCATTCATGTACAAAGATGACCCTTCTGAACCCTTGTCTGTGGAACCTGAACTCTTAGGTGTGTTTTCTTAGGACTGTAATTTCTAAATTTGCTCCGGTCTAGCCTGGATCGCTTGTCCAGCATTCTTGTGGCCATTATGCATTCGCGTGGGATGGTTAACTGGGCTCCGAGGTACCGTAGGTAACCGTCGTGGTGGAGGAGTCTAGGCAGCACAGAGAAGAGCCAGGGACTCCACCTGTGCAGGCAGCGTAATGGATGCATTAGCCACCTAAGGTAATCACACGTTGCTATGTTCCCTGAGTTAAGGAAGGACAGTGGCAGTATTTGCCCAATAAATCACCAACATATCCATTACTCAACATATGTAAAGAACAGATAGGACTACACAGTATTGTAGGAGTGTTTAAACTAAAGTGCTTAGAATAACGTGGAAGAAACCAGAATAATACACGTGAGACAAAGAAAAGCTTGTGATACATATACACAGACGGCATGCAGAGAGATCCTAATAGTATCGGCCATGGTTGTTAAAGAAATGAGAAAAGACCGGGGTTGGTGTAACGAAGGAAGCCTCACAAAGGTAGCGTAACCTGCACGTGGAAACTGAGGATAGAACTTATTCAAACGTAAGGGGGTAAGAAGAATCAATGTATTTTACTGTGGAAACAACTGTTTCCTCTTCCTTCTTGTTTGCTTCCTTGGAAGGATCCAGCCCATTCTAAGGGAGTGCACTTCACTTCCCACACCCCACCAACTGGGATAGAATGCAAATATTTTCCCTCACCTCAGGGGAGTGTTTGAAAACACTCTCTTAGAAAGGAAACTAATTTATTTGGTTGCTAATTATTTTGGCTCTGGTTTTAATGAGCCATCCACTGTGAAAGATAAAGAGGATATCTTTAATGCCTTCTCTCTCTCTGTCTCTCTCTGGCAAAGGGTATGGGCAAGTATCCTGTGGTCATTAAGACAAGGACTCTGATGCCAGACTATCTGTGTTTGTATCCCTGATACTAGGTGTGTGGCCTTGGGCAAATTGCTTATCCTTTCT
Organism: Mormoops blainvillei; assembly: GCA_004026545.1. Lineage (NCBI taxonomy): Eukaryota > Metazoa > Chordata > Mammalia > Chiroptera > Mormoopidae > Mormoops > Mormoops blainvillei. The sequence continues at coordinate 54,543 of PVJD01008583.1, forward strand.
ATGCCTAAGAATCCTTATCTATAAAATGAGAATAGTAATGAGAATTTAAACAGTAATTATTATTGTTAATATTACTCATTGTTGTTATATTATTAATGGCCTGGAAACCTGAAAAGGTATGGGGAGAGATGGCATGGACACATGAGAGCACAAAGCCTTCAAAATGATTCCAGGGAAATTGGGTAGGGTACGTGTGCATGTGTGTATGCGCGCACGTGTGTGTGTGTGTGTGTGTGTGTGTGTGTGTGTGTATTTTGGGGAAGGAGAGGCTGGGGATGAGGCAGACTGCTCCCTGGGCAGTGCCTGTTGAATACACTAGAGAGGGACTCCAATCAGATTTCTCCCCAGCTGCAAACTGCTATGCCTAATGAATTTGTTTTTGCCTGAACCCAGGACCCAGCCAATTGATCTTGCAATGTCTGGGGGAAGGAATATTATCAAGTTTGCTGTTTTTATCAGTGTTTTCTGTATCAATTGATGGTCCAGCAGAACCAAGGACCATTAATGCTACAGGAATTTGGATCGTGCGTATCAAATGAACGTAGTGTGGACAATGGTGAGCCCTGCAAAACAAACAAGTGAACAAACAATAAAACTCATAACTGCCTCAAAAGGAGGTCTCCGAACACAAAAGGGTTTTTGTTGGAGGAGTTCCTCTGAACCTGCATATCTAGGGTGCCTGAGTCAGACACGTGTGAGACCCTTATCTAAATAGTGTTTAGTGACATCTCCTGTTACAAGTAGCAGAATCTTGAAATCACGGCAGTCCTTTTAAAGAACTACTTGTTCCATGGAAGAAGCTCCTCAGATAAACAGTCTGGGTAGTGCCACATAGTGTGGTCCTTGGACCTGCAGTATCAGCATCACCTGGGAACTTATAAGACATATAACATCCCAGATTCCATTCCAGACTTAACTAAATTAGAATCTCCCTTTACAAGGTCCCAGGAGATTCATGTGCACATTAAAGTACGAAAGCTCTGCTCAGTGGACTGAAATAGGGACCTAACTTCTCAGGGTGCCTGACTCACCATGCTGGAGTCGCAAAGCATTGTGGGAGACTCTGGTTGGTCATTGTTCAAAACTCAAGGGAAAATATCCCCAGAAAGCAGAGAGAATGCTAACAAGCATGGCAATTGCAAATAAAATCTCTTCTTTGAATGAACAATTAAAGAACTATTCGAAGAAATGTGAGCAAGTCTTCATTTTGAGACCTTTGAACCTTCAGAAGTCTCGAAGCGAAAGACACCTCTGAAATGCAGCATAACACAGCTCCCTGAGAAATTTAGATCAAAGGTGAGAGCCATCAAAGTGTTTGTGAACTCAAAGGCAAAAAGATGTCAGTTCTGAAATGCAAGAGTTTTGTCGAGGTGGTTTTTGTCCCCCTGTGTGTCTTCATGAGGAAGAGTGCTCCCAGGGCCTTTGAACCTTAGAGACCTGACAATTTGAGTAGAAGGGGCGGCATTTTCCTTTAAGCTACAGGTTGCATTCTGTTCACATCCTCAGGCATCAAGGTCAGGCCCTGTTCAGAATAACTGAATGCTAATTGACTTGCTGGGAATTAATGTGCATTATCTTGTTTACACCAATGTTCTGCTTGCAGTTTGTAAATCATTCTCTCCAGCAGGCTCTGACATGGGTTTGAAGTTTGTTTCGGTTTCACAGGAATTGGGTTTATCTCTAGCTACGCCAGAGGGTGAGAGAAATTAGGATGAGAGAGTGGGGACCTCTCCTCTGCACACTTCTGTATCATGAGCGATCATCACAATTGACAGAAATGGTGGAGCCTGCATTTACCTCCAGGTAAGAAACAGACTGGCTATATAATTATGCGAACACTTTCCAGGGAGATTTTTTTTTTTTTTTTGTTCTTTAGCTTTGCCAAATGTATACAGGCTCCTACTTGCTTGAGCATTTCCTTTGGCAACTAACCAAGGCACATACACGCACACACACACGACACAGACTGGCTGGCACACTCATAAAGACCATGCAAGGTGACCTCAGTGATTTGTGTGGCTACCCCTTGCCATGTTCCATTTCTCAGTGCAGTGGGCAGTCTTCCAAATACACAGCATCTCTCTGTGCAGCAATCACTTTGACGTCCACTGAAACTCCAAACAGGAGAGGTACAATTTCCCTACATCTTACTTTGCTTTTTGTCCTTAATAATTGGAATCCCACTGTTGTTTATTTTGCTTGCCATTAACTGGCTATGTATCTTTGGGCAAGTCACTGTGCTTAAAATTTCTTATCTCTAAAATTAAGGGGTTGTATTTTCCAGCTATAGACTGGGTTTCACACTTTTTCTTTCTTTGGTTCTTGGAAGCAAAATGGTTGCCAGCACCATGGCTGGTCACCTTGGACCCGAACTGGAGGAAGCTGCAACGCTGTAGTGGGAACAATCGTGGCCTTGTTTGGAGTTCTGGATCTGATTCTGACTTAGTGTTCGCCTTCAAGCATTTCTCTTGAATCTTCAATTTCTTCATCTGTAAAATGGAGATAAATATCCGTCTTGCCTACCCTGTGGGGCTGTGATGAAAGCAGGCATTGCACTCAGGAAAGTGCTATGCAGTGCAGAGGCTGATAAATTACCAGGTTCGTCTGGTAAGTCCCTTTAGCCAAGGAGGTGACATCAAGCTGATCTCAATGCCCGAGTGTCCTCAGCCACACCTGCAGTGCTCAGCTCTGGCTACACAGCAGAACCCTATGGAGATACAGTTCTCTTGGCCACCCTCGACATCGCCCAATCAGAACTTCTGGTGGCAAGTGTCAGGCTTATTAGACAGATGCGCAGTCAGACTTGAGAACCACTGATCTCAGGACAAGGAAATCTTAACCACTATCTTGATCTCAAATCCTACTGTATATGACAGGATGTCCCTTCTCACATCTACTGCCTGAGGTGTAGTGTGGACAGGATAGAGTCTGCGGGGGATTGCCCTCCTGTAGCCTTCTTATTAAGCTTGACAAATATACCTTTCAGTCTTGATTCATGGTTTTCTTCACCATCTGTTAAATGGAAAAAATCTCTGACACTACTACTGGAAATGAACTTCCTGAGAACTGTGTATCTTTGGGAAACTAGGCAAGGTTCAACTTGAACTCTATTTAGCTCTATCCAAGCCCCTTTTTAAGCATTAACCTGGGCACGATTGAACTTGATCTGTTGCCCTTTGGGGCACAGCAGTTCTAGAGGGCGAGAGAAAAAAAGGAGCAGCGCAAGTAGAGAGGAGCATTACAAATAAGTTTCTACTCAGATGATTTTGTTACCAGTTAGAGTCTGGAACTGACACCAGTGAAGTCCTGTTCTTAAGGAATAGCTGTGGGATGAATACCTGGAGTTTATGCAAATTGTTTCACAAGCCACCACCGTTTATGCTTAGTCTTTCCCTTCATTGTTTTTCTGAGCAGTATCCACTGTGTCTGGGACTGCACTCAAGCTAGATAGTTCAGAGGCACAGCCCCAGGCAGGCGCCACTAAGAACCTCAGAGGTGGTGGGATGGGGCAAAAATAGCCCCATGCAACGTATGTGATTCAAAATTGAAACAGCAAAGCAAATTCTGAGGAGGTGGACTTTTTATTTATTTCATTTTAGTTTGTCAGTGAAATGAGATAAGAACACCTGTCTCCTGCTAAATAGGAGCCGCATTCTTTCAGGGAAGAGTGATCGTGCCGGGGCAACGCATCTCTGCAAACTCGCCTTCATCTATTTCTGGGGGGATGGACGTTCACAGTGGCCGGAAGTGCCGCTGTTAATAGCTTCTTGCTTCTTCCAGCAGAAATTCACTAGAACTGTTTTCAGAGGTCTGTTCACTTTGAGGAAAAGAACAACAGAACCTTCTCTGAGAGAAAGAGAAAAAAGATTAAACCCTTTCTTTAATCTAGCAGGAAAGAAGAAATCACCTCAATGCATGCTTCCACTGCATTGGTAGGAAGCGCATTATTAGGAGGAAAGCTGATTTTTTCATGACTGAAAAATATTTAGGACACAGAACTCGGTATCCAGCTCCTCTCTATTTCCCTGGTTACTTTAATACTGTGAGCTTTGGGCTCCAGGGAGAAAGTCTAAAAATACTAGAGCCTATTTTGTTCAAAAGCAAGTAACAGAGATCGAAGGGACCTGCTTTTGCCTTATAGGAAAAAAGGAATATAAGATCTTAATATTTTCATTTTTAAGCTTTAAATCAAAGGCAGACTTTGGACTATTGTTCTTTATTTTTATTTTTAATAGGCGATGTGGAGAGATGGTAACACAAATTCAAATGGCATGAAAACAAATAGATTGAAAAGTTAGTCTCCCTTTCAACACGACCCGCCAGCACTCCAGTCCCCATTCCCTGAGGCCCCCTCTGAGGCCAGTTCCCTGTGGTTCTTTCCAGAGATATTCTCTGGAGAGTGAAGTGGAATTGTGAGTGTGTGTGCCCGCATGTGTGTGTGCGCACACAGTTGGGGGACTCTCTCCGTGCTAGAGTAAGATAAATAGTTGCATTCTACTCATAATCTCCTACCCCTTGCTGTTTTTCATGTAGAAAGATGTCCTGGAGGTAATTTCATATCAGGACACAGAGACCAGTCTTCTTCATTTTAATGCTATATAAAAGTCCACTGAGGAATGTATCATAATTTACTTAACCAGCTACCCACTGATGGGAATTTAGGCTCCTTTGGATTTACTCACCACTACAATGTTGGAATAAATATTCTTATACATATATCTTAAAGTATAAAATATTTTTGACTCTTAAGCTGCCATAATGTAACGGGATTCTCACATCTCTTCTGTAGTTGCAAGTTTCTCCCAGGTCCAGCAGAAAACTTAAGCAGACTTAATTGTATTTCACTTTTGCGATATTAACTGTAGGTCAGAATGCAGTGCTGATTTCTGATTTTGGGATTTCCCTCTGGTTTAGTTGAACTGTTACCAACCCTGCTAGGGAAGACGGAAGTGGGAGCTATGTGTCCATACAGACACTAGATCAGTTACTGAGCCGATATGACCCTTGCTGCTAACATCATAAAGTCACAAAAGTCACCTTAACAGCCTGAGAAAATCAATTTCAATAATTGTCTAGGTCCCACCTCTGACTCGGGGCTTCCTGAATGCACAGAATTTCTGCCTCTGTGTTGATAAGGCTATGCACATGTATGCGCCAAGACTCAGGGCTCCTTAGGGCTCTGGTTTTCAAAACTCTGGATAAATAGAAACTAGAATACATTTGGAATGAGACTAAGGTCCCTGGGAATATTGGACCTTTAATAGCAAGCATGTTTGGGGGATCGGTAAATAGGGATCCAGCCATGTAAAGATGGGTGAAGTAATCTTCCCAGTCATCAGAGTCCCATCCATTCAAAGATAACTAGGTTGTCTCTAAAAGCTGGAAGCCTCAGGATATAGTTGCTGGAGAAGACCTGTCCTTTGGTAAAGGAAAAGGAAACAATATTTGGGAGAGTGGCATACAGGACCAAGGTAATGAAAACACAGGTTTAAAGTTAGAAGATCCATTCTTTCATTGAAGAACTGCATGAATTTAGTTAGGACCAAGTCAGAAAGCCCAAGTCAAACCTTAGTTAAAAAAGGAAACATGGGACTACTATGCAGCAGGAAAGAAAGAAGGAACTCCTACCTTTTGCAACAGCATGGATGGACCTGGAGACTATTATGCTAAGTGAGATAAGCCAGCTAGTGAAGGACAAATACCACATGATCTCACTCCTATGTGGAATCTAATGAACAAAATTAACGAATGAGCAAAACAGAACCAGAGACATGGAAACATGGAACAGACTGACAACTGTCAGTGGGGATGCGGGGCATGGTGGAGAGAAGAGGAAGGGATTAGTTAAAGAACATGTATGAATGACCAATGGACATGGGCAGCAGCGTGGGGATTGACTGTGGGAGCGTGGGGGGCACTGGGTGGAGGAGGGCAAAGGGGGAAAAGTTGGGACAACTGTAATAGAATAAATAAGAATAATAAGAAAAAAAAAAGAAAAGGAAAGGCAACATTTGTTGAAGGAGTTTCTCTCGACTCAAAGGCTTATGAAGCATCACTTCGCTGAATCTCTCCTCACCTTTCAAGCGTTTTTCTCTTCTGTGTTGGCTCCAAATGGTGCGACAGTGGCTGCCAGCAGCCACTCAGGCTCAATGCTGGCAGATAGAAAAACTCTTCTTCTCCTAAAAGTTCCAACAAAAGTTCTGGATGGGCAGAGGGTCCAAAGTCAGAGTGCTCTTACCAAATGAAGGGGCCTTGGCTGCCCGGTACCCCAAATGTATAAAAGTCCAAAACAGCTTCTCACTAGTATATGATTTTGGCTCAATTCCTTGTTGTCTTATGTTCCTTGTTTGTGAAGTGTGGTTAAACGCAATCACCTTTGTGGCCTCCTGCAGTTCTAAACTAATTTCCTTTCTTCCTCTCTTCCTTCGCTTTTCACACTTATTGAACATTTATCCTAGACAGGCATTTTGTTCCTATTTCTGACTGTTTATATTTTAATAGGTATAAGAAACAGATATATGTTTTAAAATGAAAATACACAAGATCAAATCGAGATAAGTAGGAAGAGCAATAGGAACACAGAAGAGGGAGCAAGCAATTCACTTGTGATCATAACATTTGAAACCAGTTTGTTGTTTGACCAGACGAACAAGCCTGTGGTGCAAACCGCAGTGGGTCGGACGCATGGCATGGGGGGCGGGGAGAAGCTGGAATGACTGGCAAGGAGAAGAGTGCAGTGGGAAATTCACCCACATGTCTGTCTTGAGTTACTAGAATCACCTACATGATTCTCCTAGTACCCCAAAAAAAAGGGTTAAGGACAATATAGGACAGACAAGAAGACATTGGCCAAATAATTAAAGAGAGGACAAGCAGGGTTTCTGAGCAAGTATTAGGGGACTGAGTGAGAAAATAAATGCTGAAGGGTAATTAGATAATTATTTTAATACGTTGCTGTCAAGGAACCCAAAAAGGTCTAATTTAACTAAACCAAACTAAACCACACCACCAGCAACACCACTAGAAAACATGTAGTGACTTGTAGTACATAACCCAATGAAGTTAGAAATCAGTTGACAAAGAGATTGGATTTTTTCCCCAAAATCTGGAAACGTAGGAGAGTTTCCCATGTGGTGGATTAAGTGTTTATACCTGAAGTCAGAGGAATGAACCAGAAGATCTCTGAATTTGCTAGGGTCCTTGCGTTTTAATATTTTGTGTTACCTCAATGGCCATTCTATGAAGTGATTTACCCCAAATGAAAAATTGCTGTTGCATAATAGTTGATGCTGATTAGAAGACAACTGTGCTGGTTCAGGGAACTGTTTTAAGGAATACAAAGAGAATTTCATTCTCTCTAAATTCCAGGGGGAAAAAAACAACCACTATTATTAGGAAAATAACATTTCTAGTCTCCTCAATCATATTCTCCTTGAGGATGCCAAAAGACATCAGAGAGATGATGATTGAAAAGACAGGAACTGCCGGAAGAGAAAGGACTTAACTGAGGAAGAAAGAGTGGGCTTTCCTACCCTGGTGTCCCTTTCTAATTCAGTTCTTTTTTAAAGTAAATCTTTAAGAGTATACACATACATTTACTTTTCTAGGAAGAGCTCATTAGTCTTATTTAGAAACAAGAGAATGGCTTGTTTGCCCTTTAAAGCTCCTTCCAGAACTGTTGCTATTCTATAACAATGCCTTAAATAGTGTCAGGAAACTAAATATGTATTATTGATTTTGACACAAAATTGGAAAATGATGTTTCACAGAGAAGGAAAAGAGAGAGGGGTGAGAGAGAGAAATGAAGTCTTTCCCATTCAGTGTTTACTGTTCACAATATTTAGCATTGTTGTGATTTTTATACTGACGATGAATGTCAGTTTACTGCAAAGATGTGAATTAATTCTTGAACTAAAGTCTAAATCTCAATATACATTTCCATCACATATTAGAACAAGCGGTACTAGGTAGCATGGCGAGTACAAAGACATGGTCACCATTTCAGAGGGCTTCCTTTGTTTAAGAGTTAGACTGACACAGCCATAATACACTAAGAGATGTCCAAGGAAAGAAAAACCTGTCAGGGGACACTCTAAAGATGAAGTAAAATTTGATATGGACCCAGAATCAATGGTAAGTTTTCTGGCAAGAAATGAGGAGAGCAGAGAGGAATAGCATGTGCAAAGGAACAGGGAGACCACGACAAGGGGCACCGGGTGAATCCATTTGACTGGAAGAGTAAGTTACATGTGGAGGGGTGTGACTTAACAGGGACTTAACTAGCAGTATGTGAGGTATAGCAAAGGCTTTGTAGAGATGTCTGGCTTATCTGTGGGGTTGGGAGGGGACTGGACCTTCAGGAAGTATGGAGAGACCTTTGTGCTGAGCCCTTCCTGCTAGACCATTATCCTGTGTTGTGGTAGGAAGGAAATGGGGCTGGAAGGACTGTGAGGAGATAAAAGGGGAAGAGAGAATGTTTTCTGGTCCCATCAGGGTTCTTATGTTTGAGGTCCATTCCGATTGTTTTGAGTTTGGTTTTTTAAATTGTTTTCTTCCTCTGGAGCGAAATGCTAGTCATGCTCCCAGCATTAGCTCCTGTTCATCTCCTATTTGGTAGGAACAGTGACCTGTTGCACATAGTCCTTGGCAGGTACTGTGACTTGTGATCACTGATTCTGAAATCACCCCTGCAAAGTGAATATTATTGTCTCTACTTTGTAGTCAAGCCAACTAGAACTCACAGAATTTAAGCAACTGTCCCCAAATAATGAGAGCACTAAGGGTCAAAACCAAATTGGCATGTTCTAATTCAACTTTGTGCATTTTAAAAAATTTTCAAGGCTTAATTAAAAAATTTGCTTGTGATTGTCATAAGACTAAACTTGTAACCATGTCATAATTTTCTAAAAGGGAAGCTGTTACAGGTGAACTTCATTTAATAAATATCAAATATAAACATTCTTATTTACACCAGAAATGTCAGAATTAGGCTGATCAATCATTATGAAACTTACCATATGATTACATTAAGTAACCAATCAATAGAATGTATATTAACTTACATAGATGAGTGGGTAGATAGATAGATAGCTTTTGGATGGTTGAGGCATGCCCATATTACAAAAAAATCATTGCCAAAGTTGATAAATAGTACCTGTTCATTATGAAAGTTACACTTTCAAATATTAAAAAAAGGTGGGTGAGCCACTTTTTAAAAATCCTCACATGAGGATATGTTATTGATTTTAGAGAGAGAGGAAGGGAGGGAGAGAGGGAGGGAGGGAGGTAGTAGGAGAGAGATTGAGATGTGAGAAAGAAACATCAGCTGATTGTCTCCTGCACACTCCCCAGGTGGCAATCAAACCTGCATCCTAGGTATGTGCCCTGACTGGGAATCAAACCTGCAAACCTGCAACCTTCTGTTGTATGGGACAATGCTCCAATCAACTGAGCCACCGGGCACCTGGCCAGGGCAGAGTGAGCCACTTTTGAAGTAGATCCTGTAGACCAACAAATTGACATATGATCAAAACCACATGAAAACCCCCAAATAAGAAGCCTAGCCCTTACTTGAATTTCTGACAAAAAGTAACAGAGATAATAAGATGGCTTTTTTGTTTAAAGCCATGTGATCTGTCTTCAGGTCGGTCAGTCACCCCTCTTTTCTCTACCACACCTGTCCTTGCTAAATGGGCTTACAGAGTGCCCATAATAGAGTAGAGGTTATTCTTTGACTCAACAACACAGGTTTCCTCTCCTCAAGGCTGACCTGGCTACAGCCATTGCTGAGGGTCCAACCTGCAAACGGCGGCCAACACTGAGCCCCTGATGCAGTACATTCTGCAGGGGAAGCACTCAGCTGATTACATAGGACATTTCCATCAGAGAAAAGACAACACATTGTTCTTATTGGAATAGAACTCTGGGTACTGATTTGCTTTCTCTTCCAGAACAACCATTCATAGCCTTAAGGCATGTCTTATTCACTGTCATGGTGTATTAGTTTTGAATGTTGCATAACAAATTACCACAACCTTATTGATTTAAATACACATTTATTATCTTAGTTTCCATGGGTCAAGATTGTGAGCATTGCTTGTCTTCATTCTCTGCTGTCTCACTCAGGGCTGCAGAGAGCTAAAAGGCTGTGTTCTCATTCGGAGACTTCCAAACTCATTTAGATTATTATTGGCTGTCATCTGAAGAATGATTCCAAGCCATAGAGGTCACATGTAGTTCCTTACCATGTGACACACTCTGTAGGTAGCTCAAAAAATGGCTATTTATACCTATTTCAAGGTCAGCAGGAGAATCCTTCTTTCCAGCCAGTTAAGATGAAATCTTACAAGATGGAGACATAGGTATATGTGGCTCACCTTCTCGCATGATCACAGCAAAATTCCAGCTAAACTACGGAAAAATGTCACTCAGAACTGTCAGAAAATCAAGCTGTATGGAAGTCTGACAACTAAGGAATGAAAGGAACCACATTCAGCCAGATGGGCAGGAGGGGTGGAGGGGTGGAGGGGTGGAGGGGTGGAGGGGTGGAGGGGCAGAGACAGAACCAGCGGGTCACAAACCCACATGTAGTAGATGTAAAACAGGGGTATCTCAGGAGCAAGGGATCCCAGGCCCACACCAGACCCCCCACTCCAGAGTTCCAGTGCAAGGAAGGTAAGTCCCCATAACTTCTGGCTGTAAAAATAGTGGGGGTTGGGCCAGTGGAAGAAGTGGCAGGATTCTCAGGCTTCTCCTTTTGGAGGGCTCCACACATGAACTTGCTCAGACTCACTCCCTTTGTGCTCCAGCACGGGGGCAGCCCCTTGAAGGTCACCAGTGGCATACAGGGAGGAACTGAAGTGTCCGGCATCAGGGTGAGAGCTGGGGGACAGCTTCTTCCCAGACAGAGCTGCAGACAGCAGCCCTTGTTCCTTTTCTGAGCCCTCCCCCACACAGAGCCACAGTGCCGTGGCATCATATCTGAATCTTCATCAACTTGGCTCACACAGTTAGCCCCAAACTGATGATTACCAAGGCTCCACACCATCCAACTTACAGACCACACAGGCTGGTGACAGTGGCTTGTCCATATGAATGACTGGGGTAGGAGCAGGCTTTAGATCTTCCTAAATATGCTCAAATGAGCAACAGCTGAGCCCATTCCTCAGACCTCTCACTGAGTGACCCCAGGCCCAGCACCAGCAGCAACCATCTGCAGATTGCTTTATAGCTTATGCCAAGGGGCCCTGACTGAACACGGGTGGTGGCTGACCTTGGCCTGCACTACCAGAGGCTGTTCACCAAGCACACAGTTACAGACCATATCAGAGCACCACCACCCAACCACCTCCACAAGCCACAGAGGGAGGTAATTGCTGGCCAGTGGTCACTGCCAGTTCTACCAGCCGCCTGGCCTGGGTAAATCCCTCCTATTGACCTGCTGACAGCAATCAAGACTCAACTACAAGAGGAGGGAGTGCTCCGCTCACATGGAGGGTGGACCTTGAGTACCCAGCTTGCAGGATAGGAAAGGCTGTGCCACTGGACCCTATAAGACACCTACTACATTAGGCCACACTACTAAGACATGGAGGCAAAGGAGCTATAACTAATAAATAGAAACAAACACAGGGAGGCTGCCAAAATGAGGAGAGAAAGAAATATGGCCCAAACGAAAGAACAAAACTCCCGAAAAAGAACTAAACAAAATGGAGATAAGCAAACTATCAGATGCAAAGTTCAAAACACTGGTTATAAGGATGCTCAAGGAACTCAGTGGGTACTTCAACAGCATAAAAATTATCCAATCAGAAATAAAGGAGACACTAATTGAAATAAAGAAAAATGTACAGGTAATCAACAGTGGAGTGGAGAAACCAAGAATCAAATCAATGATTTAGAACATAAAGAAGAAAAAAGACATCCAATCAGTACAGCAAGAAGAAAAAGGAATCCAAAAAATTGAGAATAGTGTAAGGAGCCTCTGGGACAGCTTGAACATTCACACCAATGTTCACACCAGAGGGGTACCAGAAGGAGCAAAAAATTGGAAACCTATTTGAAAAAATTAATAAAAGGAAACTTCCCTAATTTGGTGAAGGAAATAGACATATAAGTCCAGGAAGCACAGAGTCCCCAACAAGATTGATGTAAAGAGGACCACACCAAGACACATCATAACTAAAAACCAAAGTTAAAGATAGAGAATCTTCAAAGCATCAAGAGAAAAGCAGATAATTATGTACAAAGGAGTTCCCATAACACTGTAAGCTCATTTCTCAAAGGAAACTTTGAAGGCCAGAAGGTATTGGCAAGATATATTCAAAGTGATGAAAAGCAAGGACCTAGACCCTAGATTACTCTATCCAGCAAAGCAATTATTTAGAATCAAAGGGCAGATAAAGTGCTTCCCAGACAAGGTAAAGCTAAAAGAGTTCATCATCACCAAACCATTATTATATGAAACATTAAAGGGACTTATTTAAGAAAAAGAAAAAGATCAAAATGATGAACATTAAAATGGCAAGAAGTACATAAATATCAATAATTGAACCTAAAAAACAAACTAAGCAAATAAGCAGTACAGAAACAGAATCATAGATATGGAGAACATTGGGATGGTGGCCAGTAGTGTTGGAGGAGTGGGGGAAAAGTGAAGGGATTAAGGAGTACACAGGGGTAGTTACAGAAGAGGCATGGGGGTGTTACAAGCCACTGTAGAAAACTGAGTTGCCCAACAACATATATGCATGACCCACGGACATGAACAAAGGAAGGGGGATCTCTGGAGGGGTGGGAGTTGTGAGTGGAGGGAGGAAAGGGGGAAAAATGGGGATAACTGTAATAACATAATCAATAAAATTTAAAAAATATAATCTTATATAATGGAATATGATTTTGAGAAGAATGTCCCATCCTCCTCATCAAATCTGCAAAGTCTCTTTTGCCATGTGAAGTAACATATTTATACATTCTGGGGCTTAGGATATGGACATGTTTGGGCAGCTATTCTACCTATCACAGGAAGTTTTAGTGGGTGGGAGCCCCTGGATGTGCTAATCATCTTAACCAGGAAGAGAACAGTCTCCACAACAAAGAACTGTGTGGCACAAGTGTCAATAATGTTAAAGTTTGGAAACCCTGGTTTAGGGTAATTTGTTATACAGCATTATTGAGGCCTTAGCTGAAGACACTGACAATGATGATTCCCTAAAATTATCAAAACCTTAAGAAGGATTGAAGGAAAAGCAAAGGACTAAGAGCCATCAGATTTGTTATTAAATCTAAGATTTGTTATGTATTAAATATTTGGAGTGTGGAAAACCTGTCCCTAAATCTGTTTAGTCATTTATAAAATGGACACAATTACACTAGCTTATAGGGTAGTTACAAGGCTTAAGAGAACTTATATACATAAAAGATCTTTGTGAAGAGGTATATAAAACTAAAGCATTTTTTATTATTAGGATAACTGGAATTCTATTTTAATAAAAATTACATTAGAATAATATATTGCAGGACTTATAAAAACAGATCAAAACATTTTTCACCAGATTCTATGGATTTCTTTTTTTTTTTACTGTTTATTCTATTACAGTTGTCCCAACTTTTCTTTCCCTTTTAGCCTCCTCCACCCATCCCTAAGCCCCAACTCCCACAGTCAATCCCCTTTCCATTGTCCATGTCCATGAGTCACTCATACATATTCTTTGACTAATCCCTTTCTCTTCCTTTCACCACTGCCCGCCTTCCTCCCCCTCTCTTACATCTGTTAGTCTGTTTCATGTTTCCATATCTCTGGTTCTATTTTTCTCATTAGTTTATTTCGTTCATTAGATTCCAGTTATAAGTAAGGTGACATGGTATTAGTCTTTCATCGACAGGCTTAATTCACTTAGCATAATAGTCTTCAGTTCCATCCATGCCGTCATGAAAGGTAGAGCTTTCTTCTTTCTTTCTGTTGTGTAGTATTTCATTGTGTAAGTGTACTGCAGTTTTTAATCCACTCATGTACTGATGGGTGTTTGGGCTGTTGCGACCCTTGGCTATTGTAAATAGTACTGCTATAAACATCAGGGTGCATAAGTTCTTTTGAACTGATGTTTCAGGATTCTTAGGGTATATTCCCAGCAGTGGAAATACCAGGTCAAAAGGCAGATCCATTTTTAATTTTTTGAGGAAATTCCATATGTTTTCCACAGTGGCTGCACCCGTCATCATTTCTACCAACAGTGCACTAGGATTTCCTTTTCTCCACATCCTTGCCAGCACTTGTTTGTTGATTTATTAATGATGGCCATTCTGACAAGTGTGAGGTGACATTTCATTGTGGTTTTAATTTGCATCTCTCTGATCGCTAGTGATGTTGAGCACTTTTTTCCATGTTTATGGGCCATCTGTATGTCCTCCTTGGAGAAGTTTCTATTCAGGGTTTTGCTCATTTTTTAAATTGGGTTGTTTGTCTTCCTGGTGTAGAGTCATATTTTGTATTTTTATATATATTTTGCAGATTAAAACCTTGTCTGATGTATCATTGGCAAATATGTTCTCCCATACAATCAGTCCCCTTTTCATTTTGATGATGGTTTCTTTAGCTGTACAGAAAAATTTTAATTTGATGTAGTCCCATTTGTTTATTTTTTCCCTTTATTTCCCACACTCTAGGAGATATATCAGCAAAAATATTGCTACATGGGAAGTCTGAAATTTTACTGCCTGTGTTTTCTACTAGGACTTTTATGGCATCCCAATTTATATTTAATTCCTTTATCCATTTTGAGTTTATTCTGGTGTATGGTGTATATTGGTGGTCTAGTTTCAGTTTTTTTTCTCGCACATACCAGTCCAGTTCTCCCAACATCATTTATTGAAGAGACTGTTTATACTCCATTGTATGCTTGTGCCCCCTTTGTCAAATATTAACTGACCATAGAGACTTGGGTTTATTTCTGGGCTTTCTATTCTGTTCCATTGATCTATGTATCTATTCTTATGTCAGTGCCAGATTGTCCTGATTACAGTAGCCTGGTAGTATAGTCTAATGTCAAGTATTATGATCCCTCCAACTTTGTTCTCCCTCAGGATTTCTGAGGGTATTTGGGGTCTTTTTTGGTTCCATGTAAATTTTTGGAATATTTGTTCTAGCTCTGTGAAGTATGCCATTGGTATTTTAATTGGTATGCAATTGAGTTGAATCTATAGATTGATTTGGGTAGTATGGGCATTTTAATGATGTGAATTCTTCCAATCCATGAACACAGTAAATGCTTCTTTTTATTTCCTTCTTCCTCAATTTCTTTCTTTAGTGCTCTATAGTTTTCTGAGTACAGGTCTTTTACATCTTTGGTTAAATTTATTCCTAGGTACTTTATTTTTCTTTTTGCTATAGTAAATGGAATTTTTTTCTTAGTTTCTCTTTCTGGTAATTCATTGTTGGTGCACAAGAATGCCATCGATTTCTGAATATTGACTTTGTATCCTGCTACTTTGCCAAATTCACTTATTACATCAAGTAGTTTTTCATGGGGACTACAAGGTTTTCTATATACACTATCATATCATCTGTGAATAATGACAGTTTTAATTTCTCCTTTCCAATCTGGGTGCCTTTTATTTCTTTTTCTTATCTGATTGATGTGGCTAGAACTTCCAGTACTATGCTGAATAAAAGTGGTGAAAGTAGACATTCTTGTCTTGTTTCTGATCTTAAGGGAAACACTTTTAGTTTTTGTTCATTGAGTATGATATTGGCAGTAGGTTTCTCATATTCAGCCCTTGTTATGTTGAGGTATACTTCTTCTATTTCCACTTTTCTGAGTGTTGTTATCATAAATGGGTGCTGGATTTTACCAAAGGCTTCTTCAGCATCTATTGATATGATCATGTGTTTTTGTCTTTCATTTTGTTTATGTGATGTATTACATTTATTGATTGGTAAATATTATACCATCCTTGCATCCCTGGGATAAATCCCACTTGATCATGGTGTATGACTGTTTAATGTATTGCTGGATCTGGATTGCCAATATTTTGTTGAGGATTTTACCTTGATTTGAAATTAGGATAATACTGGACTCATAGAAAAGAATTTGGGAGTCTTCCCTCTTCTTGAATTTTTTGGAATAGTTTGAGAAGCATAGGTGTTAGTTCGCCTTTGAATGTTTCATAAAGTTTGCCTGTGAAGCTATCTGGTCCAGGGCTTTTGTGTGCTGGGAGTCTTTGATTCCTGCTCCAATTTTGCTAGTTGTTATTGGTCTGCTCAGGCTTTCTGCTTCTTCTTGATTCAGTTTGGGAGGTTGTATGTTTCCAGAAGTTCGTCCACTTCTCCCAGGTTGTCCAGGTTTGGCATATAATTGTTTATAGTCATTTCTTACAATCTTTTGTATTTCTGTGGTATCAGTTGTTACCTCTCCTCTTTCATTTCTGATTTTATTTATTTGGGTCCTTTCTCTTTTTTCTTGATGAGTCTGGCTAAAGATGTGTAAATTTTCTTTATCTTTTCAAAGAACCAGTTCCTGGATTCATCGATCCTTTAAATTGATTTTTTTAGTTTCTGTGTCATTTAGTTCTGCCCTGATCTTGATTATTTCCTTTCTTCA